>MU160773.1:34875-65991 GCA_015888305.1 Antheraea pernyi | reverse complement strand
TGATGTTTGTTCATGATGAACTCCGAAACAGCTCGACGGATCTACATGAAAGTTAACATTTGTGTATAATTTAGTCCAACTTGAGAGATAGGACCATTTATATTTCGATTAATGGCCTCAATAATTTTTAATTGCAAATTAGATTATTGTCAACGTGTTGTTATTATTAACTAGGGGGCCCGGCGGACCATGTCCCGCCCTGATAATAAAAAATCTTGACAAATTATATACCTACACCTTCTTCATGAACCACTTTATCCACTGATGAAAACTATAGTTCTTGAGTTTATCGCGAACACACAGACGTGGCAGAGGACTTTAACTTTATAATATGTAGTAATTGTATGTCAGTATGAGCGCCGGAAGACCACCTCTCCTACCCTTCCCAACCTTCCCCTCCCTCCTCCCCCAAACAGATGCTGGCAGCGTATTTCCGAGTGCAAGCAAGTGTTTATGGATGGTAGTGATCACTTAACATCAGGTAAAGACCACCTCTCCTACCCTTCCCAACCTTCCCCTCCCTCCTCCCCCAAACAGATGCTGGCAGCGTATTTCCGAGTGCAAGCAAGTGTTTATGGATGGTAGTGATCACTTAACATCAGGTAACCCACCTGTTCGTATGCCTCCTATGTTATAAAAATATATATATAATTGATTGATATATGAACCCACTAGCTTTTATTCGCGGCGTCACCTTCTTTAATGTAAAATTAGTTTATTTCTCGCGAACAGTACATTTTCGAAATGAAAGCTTCTTTATGCACGCTGACTTTTTTGCCAGGAGATTTTTTTTTTATATCATAGGAGGATCACAAACAGGTGCGTCACCTGATGTAAGTGATCACCACCGTCCATAGACACTTGCAACACCAGGGGAGTCGCAAGTGCGTTGCCCGCCTGTGTTGAGGGGGGGAGGAAGGGAAGGGGAAAGTGGACGGGGAGGGGAGCTGGGTCTCCGGCGCTCTCACTGACCGAACGAAACGCAACAATGCAAGCACTGTTACTTCACGTCGGTTTCCTGTGAGAGGGTGGTAGTACCCCGGACGAGCCGACCCATTCATGCTGAAACCTGTAATAGCTTCAGTGTGGCTCTACCATCTCGTAAAGATACATTTATAATTTCGCGACATGGTAGTAAGCATGACCGACCGTGTTACGCTTGCTTGCATCCTATGTTTAATAAACTGTATAAAAACGTACATAATTATTATTCGGAGTGCCAATACATGTGAAAGAGAGACTAAATATAATAATTTCAATTTACAAATTAAGAAATTTAAATAATTCACATTATCATTAATTTGAAAATCCAAAGAGAATAAACAAAGTATTGAGTTCATTGTTTTGAGTTTTCACTTTTGTTGGCAGTCCTTATGGCTGACTTTTTTTTCGGATGAAAGACAAAGAAAAAGACACAGGGTAGTCTTTTTCTACGTTCCTGATCATTGTCTATTTAAACTTGCATACTAATTGGTTGTGTAGTTAAGATATGAAAGCATAATAAAGAAACTTTCACATTTTAATATTAGAATGTGATATATTGCCATCTATACAAACATTAAATTAATGTTCCACCACGAAGTTTTACATAAAAATACATGTAAAAACATTTTAAATTATTAAATTATAAAACAAAATGCATCACTTCATAAATCAGTGTCTCTCTAAAGTAAATATAATATTCTTAATTTCGAACTGACTACGCTATTGACCTAGCAAGGTCTTAACAGCTTCACCGGACTACCTAACAAAAGTTATACATCGCCCCGAGGTCATGTTTTCAATGCGAGTCTTGACACCGCAATACAGAAAAATTACCGTACGGTATACCGCCATCTCTTGGTGAATATTTTAAATAGAAGGATTGTAATTCCTTATCTTATATGTAGTTAATTTGGATTTAATCATACTATTAGATTACGACAAAAACGGTGGACAGTCATCGAACGTTGACTCAGGGAGAGGAAGTGTCGCGTACTCCAGTGGGAGAAGACCTGAAGCGAGTATACACGATACCTCTGCTGACTCTGATGCTGCAGGGTCGAGGGTCCAGCCTCAACCAGGTCCCAGTCAACCTCCACCTGGGCAGAGTATAGGTGGGTTGAAAATAATTTTTAACCTAGTTTACATAGGAGCAGGGTTTCAAATCGTGTGTATTTTTATTAAGGACACGCTCTCAAAAATGTCCATTTTCACTGTTTTCCTCAACCAGGTCCCAGTCAACCTCCACCTGGGCAGAGTATAGGTGGGTTGAAAATAATTTTTAACCTAGTTTACATAGGAGCAGGGTTTCAAATCGTGTGTATTTTTATTAAGGACACGCTCTCAAAAATGTCCATTTTCACTGTTTTTCGGTAAGAATTACAACAAAATTATTGAACTTTGGTAAACATAATGACTAACTACAGATACATTGAACCTTTAACAATGATGTACGTTGTTGTATGTATGTTTTAAATCAATAGGTTTCCATTAAAAAAAACTATTCTCCGTAGTCCCCTCGCGCAGAACAGTCTGTTTTTCGGTAGGAAAATCTCAGTAAATTTACATTTATCTTAATTTAAAAAAAAAAAAACCTGCTTATGCTACATATAATCAAGATTAAATAACATAACATGATATCCAAGTTATCTGTACTATACCTGAGAAAAAAAAAATTGTAAACATAATTTCACGGTTTTATAAAATAACGTAGACCTTAACTTGACTTGACTTAATGAAATAAGGTCCTATTTATTTCTTTATTTAGATTCGATTTAAACAAAGGTATGGAAGAAGGATTCACGTCGTGCCAGACCGCGCCACAGAGTACGTTATATAAATAGAGGTCGTACTCGTTCTTTCCAATCAGCGCCTAAATAATACTAGTTTCGACCTAAGATCTGTTGATTATAAATGTACATTTATAGCTATGTATGTATGCATACAGCAGTACTGCGTAAATCGTATACAAGTTTTTGGTCATTTTTATTTGTAATGAATATATTCATCGTAAGGCAAATCTAAATCCAAGTATGTATATGCAGGAGTCAATGTTTATAAGTAGATTCGGAGATAGATAAAATTGTTTGTAGGAGGCAAGAAAATTTAAGGGACACTCTCGTAACAGATACGTAAACAAAGAGAATAAAAATAAATATTTGAAAGTTGTCAGTTTAAAATGTCAAAATTAATTGTCGTCCACCATATTTTGTTATCAAATTTGCCAAAAAAAATTATATAACAGTGCCATCTAGTAAGTTGATTGGTAACCAAAACTAGACGAGCCTTTTTCATACAAATCCGATTCTGAGGAGTGAAAATAGCCTGGACCGCGCTCAGGCGCCGTAGCGAGTGGATGTCTACGTCGCTTTAAAAACATCGCTGTAAAATAATGTATACATTTCACAAAACTGGTTTATATTTCTAATAGTAAGAGATACTATAATTATGTTGAAACAAAAATTCTGTTTGGTTTTTATTAGGTTAGTTTTTTTTACGTTTTGACTGTAGATGGATTTCAGGTTCTGTTACGGAACTTTTTGACGGGTAGAGATAGATAGTCGTCCTTGTAGTCTCTTTGTTAGTAGTGACAAGAGCTTACAATAGAACTGAACAAAATGATCTGATGACGACCCACTTCAAAAACTGTTATGGAACTCCTCGATGAGTAGCGACAGATATGTGTTGTTTGTACTCCTTTCGTTAAGTAACAACAAAAGCTTACTACAGGACTGAACAAAATGACCTCATAATGGACTCTCAGAAACGGCTAGGGAGCTCCTTCATGGGTAGAAATAGATATGTCGTATTCGCATTCTCTTTATTATATTTTATTATCTATTCAGAATATTCACAATAATATCATAAACACGCTGCAACATTTACAAACAAATGTAATCTTTTAAAAGAATCGAGTATACGGCTTATTGCTTATCACAACATGGTCATCATGCATGCAAGCATCTCAAGTCAAGTTTATAATGAAAGGAATTATTTGGTGAAAAGTGTTTCAAAGCTAGAGGTGCAAAGTTTGTCAGTGGAATTAGAATTCGTTTTGCACAAAGACCATCATATGCTGCTCGTTGTGCTACAGCTATTACAACTTACAGTCCAGGTGTTTTGTAGTATGTCGTTCACAGAATTATTTTTGATTTAGAAGCAAACGCTCAATCAATCAAAAATACTTTATTCAGTTTAGGCCCTAATAAGGCACTTATGAACGTCAAAGACTACTACCGGTTCGGAAAACAACCCAGTCATCGAGAAGAACCGGCAAAAAACTCGATCGGGTACATTTTTTAAACATATATTTCCAATACATTATACAATGCTTTTAGTGGATGCACAGAGAGGAGTCAATTCCAGACATCACTATCATTCACATACTGATCCACTCTATAATATCCTTTTGAAACTAAAACCCGTTTGACATGGCGCTTAAATTTACAGTCCGGCAAATCGGTAACATGCTTTGGGACTTTATTGTAGAACCTAACACTATTACCTAAAAAACTATTACTGGTTTTGCTAAGTCTGAAACATGGGACCACCAGTTTATTACAGTTTCTAGTATTTAGATTATGCCGGTCTTTTACTAAATTCAGTTTTTCAAAGTTTTTCCGGACATACATTAAATTATCAAGAATGTATTGGGAGGGCAAAGTTAAGATACCGAATTCCTGGAATTTCGTTTTTAATGATTCGCGAGGTCCCATATTATATATTGCCCGAACTGCCCGTTTTTGTAATAAAAATATCGTGTCTACCTCAGCAGCCGCACCCCATAGCAGAATGCCATAAGACATTAAGCTATGGAAGTAAGCGAAGTAGACTAACACTGGCAATATCTGTAAGCTGACGAATTTTACGTATTGCGAATGCAGCGGAACTTAATCTGCTCGCCAGTTTTTTAATTCGCTAATTTAAAAATTCTCCTATCTAAATCTCTACGCACATACTCAATGTCTGTTGCTAATATCTATATGTACTAAAATTCAGTTACGACGATATAGTGACCTAGCCCATGAGAAATTAAACATTAATCAGACACTATGACACTCTTCAACATAAACTCTATATTTCTAGTACTCTATACTATACAAAAATTTTGTTGTCACGACAAAGATACGCATCTAGCCGAAACGAAACTTTCATCCGATACTGTGAGGCTAAACATCTGAACCCAAACCTGATGTTTGTAGCTACTATGAATACTAAAGTTCAGTTATCATGATACAGCTACTCATCTGGTCCATAAATGCAATGTTGATCTGACTCTAAGAAACTAGACCTCTGATCGCAAAATTGATCTTTCTAGCGATTATCAGTACTAAAATTCTGTTATCGTGATACAGCTACTCATTTGGTTTATGAGAAATGATACTCTCATCTCGACAATACTCAACCTCTGAGCGCAAACTTTGTTTCTAGCTATTGTTAATATTAAAATTCTTTTATCATTAAATAGCTCCCACCTATTCCTTTAGATATGAATCATTTAGCTGGCACCATGACTCTAAGCCTTTGATTGCAAACTCGATGTTTCTAACTACGAGTATTATCTATACTAAGATTCAGTTATCATAAATACTATCTTCACCAAACTTTAAAAAATTGAAACCTTGCTCCTACACTGGGAGACTAAGCATCTGAGCACAAACTTGATGTTTCTAGCTATTATCTAGACTATGTTCCAGTTACCGCAATACTACTCATCACAAGAATCTTGGGAAATGATACCTTGATCGGGCACTAAGAGGCTAAATATTTGAGCGCGAATTCGATGTTTCTGTCTGTTACGTATTTAGGTTTAGTTACACTGTTCTTGACGTAGTATGACTTTGAGAAACTATAATTTATTTTGGTACTATAGCATCAAATATAACAAAAGGTAGAACATTATTAATTATATTTTTAATATTTTTGTTTATTATATTATAATATTTTTTATAAAAATATCAAAGTCGATTCAAGTACGCTATAATTCTCCGGATTACCAGTTGTGGTGCCTGTGTGCGTGAGCTATGCGCGTCTAATAGGGCTCGATGGCGAAATTGAACCGCGAAAAATTGAGAGCGCGTCCTTAATATTAGAAAATTTTTTAGTGTACAGGAGATATTTCCTATTTTAATTTCATTAGCATTGTATATAAGACTTCGAAGATAAATGTATTCCTATTAATATGTTTATTATATCTATTTTATGACGATCTAAGATTAAGGCTAACCTAGTTGACTATTATGAAAAATATTCCAGTGAATTTTATTAGAGTAGATTTGTTTTTGAAATCGGTTTTGTTTTTTTAAAGTTTTCTTGTATGATCCTTATATTACCATATAAATTAGCAAACCGGTGCATAATCCGCTTGATAATAATTGATCATGTAGCCTATGACTATGACGAATTTGAAAAAGATCACAGGTCTGTGGTTAGTTATACCAACAAATTATTTAAGATATTACTTATACGTTTGTAAAAGTGACATTTACAATATGGTATTTGGTATAAGACGATCCAACCATCTCTGGGATCGGTCCCATGGTTCCAAGACTCCAATATGAGAAGAAGCATGATCGTCTTAGCTTTGAGAATTCGTTCTGGGCATATTCCATTGAATAAATTTAACTTCTTAATGAGAACAAGGGAAAACAGCAACTGCGAAGTTTGCTTTCAAGAAGAAGACGTGTATCATATTGTAATGGAATGTGTCCGGAACGAATCCCAAAGAAGACAGGTATTTAAGAATACTTATAATATAGGTGTTTGTAATGAAATATTGTCACGCCCAACATCGGAAGAAGCCAAATTAATCTATAATATGGTGGACGTCGGTATAAGGGCAAGAATGTGATTGTAATATTGTTTTTCAATTTAGCTTTTTTATTAGTATTTTTAAGATGTATATCTGCAAGTTATTTTGTAAAGTGTGATTGTTTGTAGTATGGATGAGGGTGGCGTGTTCTTTTTGAACAAACCCTCAATAAAAATAAAGAGAAAAAAAAAAAAAATTCAACAAGTGTTATTGCAACGTGAGAACAAACAAGCACTTTGCAACAACTAACAGGTGTATGGAGCATTCTTTTATATAAGTCACACTCAAAATTATGATATGAACGTGGAATTTTAAATTAATTATTGTGTCATTTATAAAGATTGTAAAATTATACAAAAACATGTGAACGTGTGCTAAAAACTGCACGATAGAAATTAAAACATATAATTAAACATATTGACGTTCATAGAACTCGTATATCAATGTCTTTATGTCCATAAATATTACACTGTACTTAATCTCTTTAATATAACTAATTTCAAGGGTCCGAACTTTTCTTCGTTACAATGAGTTTTCGTTCTAAGAACCGAAGAGAACAAATGAACGGTTTTGTAACCATCCAAACTGAACTAATTTCTACGTTATAGAAAGTTTTTCGTTATAACGAACGACGTTATAAAGATATACACGCTATTAATATTTAAATATGCACGATATTTACTTGAAATACTACAGCAGTGATTATGTCAAAAATATACATCCTGTTATTGCGTCTAAATAGTCTTTAAAGATTTCACTTCAATAACAAATGTCCCAAAAACAAAATAGTTGATAACAATTTATTTAAAAAAAACACAATAGCGAAATTCGTTATTGAAATTTAAGATTTGTTACAATCTACCATTATAGTGTTGTTCCATAGTTATAGTTCTATTTTTCAAAGTATATCATCAAGTCGCTACAGTTTGTGTTCCGGCAGATACACTGGACGCAATCACCATTTTACATCCAACTAACTATCCAACAACAAAAAATAATGGTTTTGGCTCGTAACGATTTACGATCAATTCAAAATCAAGAGAATTTATTAACAGGCGGCGAGAATGAATGGGCAGACCTAGTGGAATGCGAACTCAGGCAAATCCTGGAACCGAAGTTAGCCGGCATGAGGCTTGACTCGTCGGGCAGTTCCGACAGCTCTGTGACACCTCCGCTACCTCCTCTATCTCCTTCCTCCGATATGCACAAGAGAAATAGGTAAGACTTTATTAATCAATGTGTTTTTACAGGATTCTGCAAGTCACTCTCTACTATAAGTATATTCTAGTACTCGGGAAGATCTGAACGATTGAACTCTAACGTGACCACTTTGTTACCTACCAGTAGTAGTAAGTTTGTATATCGGGCCGAGGACGCTACGGCGCGTGACATTGTGGATTATAACTTAAAAATGCCCAAGGAATCACTACGCAACCGCCATAAAGGCAATAACCTCGTTAAAAGTCCTTCCTAAAGTAGCTAATTATAAGTAAAAAAAAACAATTAAAAATCCAATACTTGCTCACAGATACAACGATTTTTGACCTATATAATAGATTACACGAAAGTAAAAAAAAGCAAGAGTGGAGCAAGAGTTTACAGAATAAAAAAAAACATTTTGTTAAAAGTTGTCTTTTTTTGGTAATCAATCTTCTGAATTACTACGCTACCATTGTCGAGTAGGTATTACGTAACAAGTGTCTTATGGAGTTTTTGGCGGGATCTTGGAATGTCATGTAGTCATTCACTCATCGAAATGTCAGTTCAGTAAAGTACAGTAAGTTCATTCACTAATTCATTCGTCGAAGTGCCCCTGTCTTTCTTACTGACACGTGATGTCACTAAAAAGTGAAATAAAGTATTTATTCATTCATTCACTCACCGAAATGTCAGTTCATTCAAACAGTTAATATGTCTGGGAACACTGACTGGTTGATGACAAAAATAACACTTCCTAAATTTATAGCTAAGTATTTATGAATTAAAATAATTATTGACATGTATAAACTTTAAGTATTTATCAAATAAACATGCGTATTCGCTTAATAAAAGTTATTTTTTTAATGCGGTACCAACGGATTTTCCAGAATGAATTAGAGATATATATATTTCTCTATGCTTATAGTATTTCACTACATTAAAAAAAACTCTCTTCATACCTTTTAGATTCACATGAAAGTTTAAGTCGGTATTTCCTTTTTTTTTTTAACCTTTATGTATTGGCTAACTGTAGTACGATTTGCCAATAATTCGAGCTCGTTTAATTTTCTTTTGTTCCCACTTTGCTATATTACCGTGTCCTGTCTTTCTTTTCTTCTTTTTAATGTCTGCACTATACTTGTTGGTATAACCGAGGTATCTACTGTCTATTGGTATTTATCACTATACTGTGGGCCTGCAAGGTATACCAGTGTTAAGCCTAGTGTATGGTAGTCGCTGTCCACTATGACCCAAATGTCATGCCCTACCCTCCACAAGTTCATCAACATAATGACATTTCCAGTTTACCAGGACGTTCGTCAGAGTATCCTGAAGAGAGAAGAAGAGGTAGAGAATCACCTCGCTGGCACTCCCACAAGAAGCACTCGTCGAAGCGTGATCATCATTATAAGAAGCATTGTAAGTATACCTTGTATAATTTGACAGATATTGTGTTATTTCTACTCGTAACTATCACAAAAGTTTTTCAACTCACTTGTATTGACGGTGACGTGACGTCAGATGTCATGTGACGGCACACGATCGCTTGTAATTAGGGAGTGGAGGCAATTTAATACGCTTCTATTTAGGTAACATCATTCTTCTCGCTTTGTATAAGGTTCGTTTAGATATTACGTCAACAGAATTTCAGTCATTTTTGGTTCTCCTTTTTGTCTGCAAAATAATTAAAGCTCTTTGGTTTTATCATAAAAATGAACACGGGTTTTATAAAACGGTTTTTGAAATGTAGTACCTTTTTAAACACACGTTTAAAATGCTTTCATTATGAAAGTGCGTCCAAGTGGTCGGGAGTTAAATATCTGGTTGAAGTTTTTTATACAAGCAACCCTGTTTGATCGATTGAATTCGATCTGTTGAATGTTATTATTCAAAAACGTTCCATTACAAGGCACATTAAAGGAAGAGGGTGTTCAGAAATTGCAAAGATTGTACTTACGTAATACTCGAACGGTCCCTAAGGGATTTTAGGCAAGATTTTATGCAATTGTCAACATTCAGTTTTTTAAGATTATTTGTAATAACCGATTTGGTGCAAACGAAGTTGACGACAGAACCTTGACGACCACAAGACAATGACATTTCATTATAACAATTAAAATTGGACTTAGCAAATGATATTATAATTAAAAAGCTGTAGGTACGTCATAAGCGTTTTGTTAAAACCTGGCGAACCAAGTTATTTTTATTGGCTGCCCCGTCAATCAAGCAACATATAACTTCTTCACCACTATTTATTTTTCAGCACCGATATTTATTTATTTATGGTCCACAAAACTGAGTTCAATGAACAAAAATGTACACGAACCTTATTAATTACCCCTTATTGAGATTATACCATCATACTTCCACATTTTATCTAAGACTAGCTGCCCCGTGCAACTTCGTCTGCATCGAATCGGTTATGTAATTATTTACCACATCATATTAGAAACTTCAAAAATAACAGTATTTCTCCACTATCTAATGAATGATATTGTACATATAAACCTTCCTCTTCAATCACTCTATCTATTAAAATACCCGCATCAAAATCCGTTGCGTAGTTTTAAAGTTGTAAGCGGACATAGGTATATAGGGACAGAGAAAGCGACTTTGTTTTATACTATGTAGTGATGATAATGTGGCGTTACAATATTACTTTACGTGTATGTGTGCGTTATTGTTCCATTTGTTTTGTCAAACTATCATCTAGGTATTTTTACTTATATAATCATTGATTCGTATAGTTGTAATGGCGAAATTGAATATTCCAGTGTTCGGTCTGGACACGACGGATATGACGTCGACCACGACGCGGAGCCTGGACCTGTCGTCGCTGCTGGACGGCCGCACCGACAGCGACGCGTCCACCGGCGACGCGCGCGCCATCCGCCGCCAGCTGCGGGGGCTCGAGAACATGTACGCGGAGGTGCTGCAGCTGCTCGGCGTCAGGAAGCCCGCCAGCCTCGCCAAGCAACCCACCTGGGAGTCTAGGTAAATACCACACTACACTCAAAAACTAATTTCTAATATAGTTTCTCCTAGTAGGTTATTACTGCCATTTTCGAGTACGAAATGATGTTACAAGTTTCTTGCGATCGTTTCAATGTCAAATTATCCCTAGTTTCTCCTAGTAGGTTATTACTGCCATTTTCGAGTACGAAATGATGTTACAAGTTTCTTGCGATCGTTTCAATGTCAAATTATCCCTTTTTTTTTTTTTTTAACGTGGGGAAATCCCTTATGGATACGCCACCCTCCCGGGGGAGAGGGTGGGTTATGTCCGAGTCGCACGGACTAAAACCCCACGGTGTACCGACAGACCGTTTTGTGGGGGCGGCAAGGGATCGAACAAGCTAATCAACCTTGTAGAGCCGCCCCCACGGTCCGCCCGGCGGAAGGTGACCGCCGGGCTCCTACCTATAGAGGGACAGACCGGGTACACACCGGCTGCCCCCCCTCGTCCGCCGGACCTGTGCAATGAGGAGATGGGCCCCCCGGCCCATCCCCTCAGGTCCGGCTACGGTGGCAGGAGGAGTTGGGCGAAGCGCCTTCTCCTCCTGCCTGTCCTCCTTTGGCGGAGACGGCCACTTTGAGGGTCTGCCTCGCGGGCCCTCTCCGCCTCCTCCTTCTGCGAGATGACCTCCTCGCAGAAGGAGGCCATCGCTCGCCAAGCCTGTTCGCTGCCGAGCATGGCCGAAACCACGCTCGGCAGCGATAAGTCCGTTCCCACCGCCTCCGCCAGAATGCGGCGCTGCGCCCCCCACGCAGCACACTCAGACAGAGTGTGCTGCGCGGTATCTTCGACAGCGCCGCAATCGTGGCAGGCGGCGGTCGGCTCCCTGCGTGCGATCCGGTGCAGGTACCACCCGAAACAACCGTGTCCGGTGAGTACCTGCACCAGCCTAAACGTCAGGGAGCCCCACTCCCTCTCCTTCCACGCCCGCAGGACCGGGCGGACGGCGTCCACAGTGAATCGCCCGAAACGCTCGTCCGCCAGGTCCTGCTGCCACCTTACGACGGCGTCCTCTCTTTGACGCCGTCTCTCCGCCTCTACCTCCCTGGGAGCCGGGGGCTCCCCCCTTCGTTTCCTCGCCGCCGTGAACTCGTACACGGCGGCGAGAACTCCTGCCTCCAGCTCCCAGGGCAGGGAGCCGGCGAGCACACAGGCCGCCGCCGAGGACACCGTCCGGTACGCCCGGATCGCCCTCAGTGCCACCGTGCGCTGCGCACTTCGCAGCGCACGCACGTTGACGGCACCGAGGGCGTCGGCCCAGACCGGAGCCCCGTAGGCGGCCATCGCTCGCACGACTCCCATATAGAGTCTGCGGCACCCGGCACCCGGTCCCCCTACGTTGGGGAGTAGCCGGCCGAGTGCCGCAGCCGCCCCACCAATTCGCGGTCCGAGCCCCGCAAAATGGGGCCCGAACCGCCAGCGCCCGTCCAGGGTGAGGCCCAGATATTTCATCCGGGTCCCCACCCTGATCTGGGCGCCCTCCACCACTATGTGGGCCCCAGGTGGTGGCCCTCGCCGAGGCCCATGAAAGAGTAGGGCCTCGGTCTTCTCGAGGGCCACCCTGAGGCCCAACCTCCTTATGCGCCTGACCACGAGGGTTGTGGCCATCGTAGCCAGGCGCTCCACCTCCCTCCAGTCTCCCCCCCGGGCTACGACTAGGGTGTCGTCCGCGTAACAGATGAGGCGTGCTCCATATGGGAGCACGCCGCGGAGCACCCAGTCGTAGCCCATGTTCCACAGGAGTGGCCCCAGGGCCGA
Organism: Antheraea pernyi; assembly: GCA_015888305.1. Taxonomy (NCBI): domain Eukaryota; kingdom Metazoa; phylum Arthropoda; class Insecta; order Lepidoptera; family Saturniidae; genus Antheraea; species Antheraea pernyi. Next base: position 53,224 of record MU160773.1, on the reverse strand, counting down.
CCCCTGTGGAACCCCCCGCCCTGTCGCCCGCCGGACCATCCACCCGTCGCCGTCCACATAGGCGACCTCCCTACCCTCGAGGTACGCCTCCAGCACCCGCCGCAGGTACGGGGGCACTCCGAAATATCGAAGCGCCTCCCGTATGACCCCATGCGGCAGGGTGTTGAAGGCGTTAGCGATGTCGAGTGACACCGCCAAGACCCTCTCCCCCTGGGAGGTCGCCTCAGCAGACAGCGACTTGAGGAGGCACAGGGCGTCCACAGTGGAACGCCCTGTCCGGAAGCCATACTGCGCGTCCGCCAGATTCGGCCCAACTTCCTCTAGGTGCTGGACGACCCGGGAGGAGATAACCCTCTCCAACACCTTCCCGGCGTCGTCCAGCAGGACGAGGGGCCGATACGCGGACGCGCAATCCAGGGGGCGGCCCGCCTTTTCTATGAGGCAAAGCCGCCCAAGCTTCCAAGGCTTCGGGAATTGTCCGACCGTAAGACACCGGTCGAACAGCTCCCGAAGCCACCCCCCTAGGTGGCCCAAGGCAAGGCCGAGCACCCGACCCGGGACCCCATCAGGGCCGGGCGCTCTTCGCCGGTTGAGGAGGCGTTCCACGGCCCTCCCCATTTCCTCCTCCGTTATCGGAGGGGGAGGCCCGTCGAGCACCTCCTCGACTACCCCCCGAGGCGGAGGCATGGAAGGAGCCGGTAGCATCGGAGGGTCGGGGAATAATTCTCCCACGACCCTCGCTACCACCTCCGGTGGGAGGGTCTCCGTCGCCGGAGGCGCCCAGGATCGCAACTTCTTGCGCACGATCCTGTACGGGCGCCCCCAAGGATCCCCCTCCAGTGTTTGGAGCAGCTCCTCCCATGCTGCTTCTTTCGCCCGGCTGATGGCAGCCTGCAGGGTCTTCCTACACTCCCTGTAGCTGCCATACAACCGGGCCTCCGCCTCCGGGTCCCGGTGTCGGCGTCGGCGGCTGCGCCCGAACAGCCGCCGGGCCGCTGAGCAGGCCGCTCGGAGATCGGCGATCTCCGGCGACCACCAGTACACCGCCCGTTTGTCTGGGCGGTGTACGCTCCGCGGCATCGACGCGTCGCAGACCTCCGTGAGGGCTCCACGGAGGCGGGCTGCGGACGCGTCGACATCAGCCCCTGTGGGGGGGGGCATGGCCCACGCCTGGACGATGGCCGCCTCTTCCGCTAATTCGCGGTTGAGGCGGCTCATCGCCCAACAGGGGAACTTCGCGCCCCTCCGGGGGCGGGTGCCAATTCCGGCTTGGGAGGTGGAGACCTCGAACCTGATATATCGGTGGTCCGATAAGGTCTCCACCTCCTCAAGCACCCTCCACCCCCGGACACGGCGCGCGACGGTCAGGGCGGCGAACGAAACGTCTATCACCGACCCCCCGTTCCATCGCACGCACGTGTGGACGCTCCCCTGGTTGAGAAGGGACAGCCCTAACTCGGCTGCCCACTCCTCAACGGCCATGCCCCTCAGGTCCGTGACTGCCGCTCCCCAGGTCCTCGATTTAGCATTTAAATCCCCCATGAGGACCACGGGGAGCGGCGACAACCGTCTGACAGCTCCCTGCAGGGAGCCGAGGTACGCCTCGAACTCACTCAGGGGCTTGTTAGGGGAGAAGTACGCCCCCACAATGGCGTACTCTCCCCAGACGGCTGTCACGAACCCGTCCCCACTTTCTCTAGTCACCAAGGACGAACCTCGACCGGCCACGATCGCCACGGAGCCAGCCCGATCCCCAGCCCACTGCGGCTGGGAGGGAACATAGTACGGCTCCGCGGCGACCGCGAGCCCGATACCCCACTCCACCGCTGACTGCACGAACAAATCCTGTGCAGCGGCGGAGTGGTTCAGGTTCGCCTGGAGGAAGTTGCAAATGGTGTGCTCCATCACTGGTCCATAGCAACTTCCTCCTGCCTGGCGGTGACTGCCTTCGGGCCTGTTCCCACTGCTGGGAAGTCCCTACCCTTCGTGGTGGGGGGCCGACAGTTGCGGCTCCCCATTACATGCCCCAAGGGCCTTCCCGCATCCGCGCATACGGCGCAGCGAGCCACCTCCGCCTTGCACTCGGCCGTTTTATGGCCCGCCGCGCCGCAACGGTAACAACCGTCACCCCTGCTGGACGAGGAAGGGCACAGGGGGCGGGTGTGCCCCAAGCCCATACACTTATAGCAGCGCATGGGCTTCTCGTCCAGCAGCTGCACGCGCACAACGCTCCACCCGACCAGGAGCTTGCCAGCCTGCACAAGCTCCCTAGCCGCCGCCGCAGGGAGTGTCATGTGCACGGCACCTAGACCCCCCCAGTTCTTTTTAATATATGTCAAATTATCCCTACCTTTTCCACAAAGAGACACTAGCATAATAAGTGATATTTTACAGCGGTATGTAAAATTTCAGCAATATCTGCTAAACCAGCTGTATAGTTTTTTCTTCTAATGACACTGGACCCTAGTTGTGAGAGATTGAAATAAAGTAAAGTCAGATTTGAAAATTATTATAATTAATCAGATTGTCTTCAAAGCGTCGGTACGGAAGCATGTCTTCATTACCGTCGAGCTCCGTGAGCAGTCGCCCCGCGCGGGACAAGCGCCGCAGCTCCAACGAACACAGGAAGAAGCATGACTTAAAAGTAAGTACATATCAATACAAGTACAATCGGCCGGCAATTGTTCGTTATCGAGTCCACACGCAATATCAAATACACGTGCACTTAATAGAGTACATGACGTATTTTTTCCACTTATTTCTCGCTGTTATATAATACTAGCCCTATTGCGGTACCTGCCGTTCTAATTAAAAATATCTTGACAAATTATAATATCTAATCCTTCCTCATGAATCACTTTATCAGCTGGTGGCAAATACATGAAAATCCGTTCAGTAATATTTGAGTGTGTCGCAAACAGATAAAATAAATACACGGAAATATCATACTTGACTCTAGCGTTTATATAAATAAATGTTTCTTTGATTATTGTATTAATTAATGCTAAATTATTTTCATATGTAACATTGAATTATCGTGACTATATTTAGAATATTTTAATGAGGAAATTATTCAACAAAACAAGCAAGAATAAAAGTAATTTCTAAAAACTGAAAAAGCCCCATGTTAAACGTATGGGAAAAGTATTGTCATTTCGGTACGGTTATTATTTTTTTTCTTTTAAGCTAACTATATGAACTATATCCGAGCCAATAAAGCTAATTTGATAAACAACAGACACTCTAACGTATGGGGACATACAAGTGTAACGTAAGCACTGATAAGGCGGGGGGTCCTATATTGGCTTATATCCAATGACATAGGGGAGTGGGGTCTGGGTGTTGATTACGTCAGCAGTAATTATTTATGTAACTAGAACATATAAAAAATACTTATATAAATGTATACGTAAGCATGGGGGTAGGGTACAAGCATTGCTTACTTTTGCTGACAGGGGCGGGGGGCAGAAGTTACAAAAATTCTGCTTACGCATGTAGTTCTTCAATGTCTTCTATATAGAAGAGAGTTGTCGTGGAGTTTGGTTGTATAAAATTGTATGTGTTTGTGGAAGGGCATCAACAAGCGGTTCCAGAGGCTGGAGTCACATGTGGTGACCCTCGCTCGGTCCGTGGCACACCTCTCCAGCGAGATGAGGACGCAGCATCTCGTCATGCAGGAGATGGACGCCATCCGAGCCGAGATCGCGGCGCTCAGGCATATGTATAAGTGAGATTCATTTTTCTATCTAATTGCTAATTAGTAACATATAATAAGAATATAAGTCTAATGTGTCTGTATTATTTCGATTTTTGTGAAAAAAATGTTGCAGGTGAAGTAATAAAATACATTTTAATCATCTTTAAAAATGTCTGTCTATCCGTTTATTTGAATACGCATCACTTCTAAAGTACTGCGTACATGATAAATCCTCTCATGATCATAAAGCATATTGTCCAGTAACATTTAACCTTTGTTTAATTAAAATTGGTTCACACTACCCAAAGTTATTATAATTTTAATGACGACGCGACCTAAGTACAAGATAAAAGTAGATAAGTACATGGACTTAATGCATTCAGCTGCCTTTATTAGTCATTGTTTTTTTACATTATGTGCCACGCGGACGGAGTCGCGGGTGTAGCTAGTAATAATATATATTCATAAATAATACTAAAAATTACCCAGAGTTTAAAATCTTAAATTACTACCCAAGGCTTAAAAAAGACTTTCCCTTGAAGCTAGTTGTCAAATAAAATCGGCTGAGTGCCTTAAACGCTCGCCTTAGTAGTCCGGTGAAGCTGTTAAGACCTTGCTAGGTCAATAGCGTAGTCAGTTCGAAAAAAAAAGCATTAAAGTAAGCTTAGAGAAATTCTGTATAGAATACACAACACCTTGCTATCATAGGCATTCACACTTTCTTGCGATGATGGTCAGAATTTCGGACATTCCCGTACCTATATTTTATATGAAAATAGCTCCTTTTGTATGGATCGTGGCGTGGTGCATATATTTAAAATCTTCTTCCGTTAAACGTATCGATTACCACCTTCAAACAAACAATATTTCAAGATTACAATACAACTAGCTTCTGCCCACGATTTCGTTCGTGTGGAATAGTTTGGGGTGTCGCGGGGTGTCAAATAATATCTAAGACTTGAGACACCCAAGCCAACCTCACCTGCACGTGGTGCACCCTGCTGGATAACTAACGAGGCAATGGCGATAGCGGGGTGGTAGGGTGTTACAGCCTGACTGGGTCGCAACCACCATGTATATGGCGAAAAAGCCCGTCATAGTGATTCGCTTCTGCGGGTCGCGTTTCGGGATCATCCTGCGCATATCCAGCTGTTCGCAGGCCGGCATGACAGCGGCGACCGACGACGGTCACGGTGTGTCACTCGGTGGTCGCCATTGCTTTTGGACTGTACTGTGCTTACCATCAGGCACAGTGCAGTCATTTTGCCTTACTACAATAAAAAAATAGTTACTTTGGGCTAACGCTAAGACGTAGCGAAAGCTCTCAAGAGGAAAAAAACCCGATTTTTAAACATTCTTCGTTGGTGCTGCGTTCCTATTGGTCTTAGCGTGATGATATATAGCCTATAGCTTTCCTCGATAAAAGAGCTATAGAACGCTGAAAGATATATACTAACTAAAATAAATTACTATAAAATACAAAATTCCAATATCCACCATTAAAAAAAAAACAATTACAAAAAATATTGAGTATTGACACTGGCAAATGTTTCCGCGTCGTACCGATCGACTAAAAATTATTGTTAATAACGTTTATGCCAGATCACAACAATACATCCGTTCTGGACACCATCGACACCTCGACCCCTACTCCTTCAGCAACCCCGACCGCGTGAAGAGGCTCACCAAGTTCTTCGGCGACGAGCCCCCACTCATGAGGCTGTTCCTTAAAAAACTTGGATACGAGGTATACTATAGTCATGTGCATCGCCATAAATACCAAGTCACCACTCACAACCACTTGATTACTAGAAAATAATAAATGATAAAATAAAAAAACGAACCGCCTTACAAAAACATGAACTCAAAAGTGTGACATAATATGTTATTCTCTACATTTTACACAATATTTCGTTTTAGTATTTAAAGATAGTTACGATTCAATTACAAAATTCAAATATTAGGTAATAAAAAAATTACAACATTTCACAGGAGGGCTATTATAGTGATTTGGGGTACTAAAATATATCACAAAATTGAGGAAATAACATTTGTTTTTTCTAAATGTCCGATTTCGAGTGTAATGCTCTATATAATTTTGAAATTAGCGCCAAATGCATATTGCTTTATATATAACGCAAATATATTTAAAGAGTATTTTAGATTTTCATTTTTACCAAATGATAAACGGAAATCTTTTAAAAATAGACCATGTTATATGAACGATTAAAATTTGATTTAGCTCATTTTGCAATGTAACGAAAAATAATGACACACCAAAGTTAGAAACTCCCATATGAATTCTACTACTACTTAAAAAGAACTCCCATATAAATATTTTAATAAGAAATGTTGATTAAAGAACTAGTCTTGAAATTAATATAAGATAACGCCGTCTATTATATATAACCTTTGCGAAGCATTTTTAATATAGTACAGAAATATATTTTTTCTTATATTTTTTAAAAACGCTTAATATGAACTGATTTCTTTTTGAAAATAATAAACTTTGCAGTTTTCCCTACCATAGAATGTGAATTAGGTAGAAATTTATGAGATTTTTATCACAAGGTTTCGGTTCATAATTGGTTTTTAATATCACCTAATTGTAATTTATGGTTTTGCGAGTTATCAAGAATATCATCCAAGTAATGGTTTGTCTGTTTTAAAAAAAAAATAGAAATATGCAGCTCTATTGGAAAAGGAGAAAGTCGGTGCCGCGGAACTTCCGTACGTTGGTGAAGACAAACTAAGAGCTCTGGGCGTACCCTTAGGTCCAAGAATGAGGATACTGAAGGAAGCTGGTATCCACCAGGACCTGCATCATATGTCTCGGGATGATCCTCACAACACGACGACTACTTTAGCTATAGTATAAAATAACTAAATAATCATATCCCCAATGGGACATGTTATTCAAGCGTATCTTTATACAGGCTGAAAGTTTAGACAATAGCAATATTTTTCGACGGTATCCTGCACTCGATTCTCGTCCTAAATCAATAAAAAATAGGTACTTAGCATTTGACCTAATTATCTAGAAAAATTATGCGCAATCCTTTCGTTCAATCGTTTAACTCCAGGCCGCCCCTTACAGCTTTGGGTACCGGTCATTGCACTTAAGTTTGTGCTTACACGTTTGAAAGTCTTAAAACAAGCTTTAACGTAGGTTCTCTTTGTTATTTATTAATATTTGTTTTGATATTATTATTATTATATATATTAAATGTGACCATGATGTATTATATCCTAGAATACTGCGAGTGTTTAAACTTTCTCCTCGTATATATAACTCTTCTGTCCGTGTATATGTGACTGAACTCCTTTTAAATTTCGCATAAAAATCGGTTTAACCGTTGCATAGATTTTCTGGACAAATAACAGAAAGGTCAATTTTATTTATACGTAAAGATTATGAAAACGAATGGTCTCATGATAAATCATCACATTCCACAACGAATTAAAAAACAATCTTATATTAAAAATATTTCTCGTATTTATGTAACAAACGTTTACGGGAGATATTTAGTTTTTTTTTTTTATAGTTACATCAAAATAGAATGGGAACTATATATTTGTATACACAACTAACTGTGACCCGTGGTTTTACATGGGTTTAATTACTACAATTTTGAATTACTTTCAAAGCGGGGGCATTTCACGTGAAGCGGACAACGAAAAAAAGGTGAGGTCCTGAAATTAGTTCATATTCAGTCTATTTGGACTTCCAGTAGGTATGAATGTGAATGCATAATTTTTTTTTCTATCACGTATATTTGTCAAGTTATGGGCTTCGAAAGAACAGTCACACCTGAAATACAGATTTTTTGGAAGTAATTTTTCGAATTGAACAAATTTACAATAAAATATTAAACGCCGCGATTTATATAGAAGAATAATTGCTCTTTTTGAAAATAAAATATAACTTGGAAATAACTTTTTTTTGTTGTTCAAAACCGAAAGTAAATTTTTCGAAACAAAATTGTAATAACTTGGGCAACTTTTTATTTCTTTTTTTTTTACATCAAAACGTAGCTTATTATACACATAATATATAATATAAGTTTTAAAGTTGGCACAGAATTGGTTAAGGAAATACATTCATACCTACTACAAGTCCAATTAAGCTGAATAAGAACGAATTTTAGAACCTCACCTTTTTTTCGTTGTCCGTTTCACGTGAAATGCCCCAGCGGTTTGTAGGTTTTAAGAAATTCCATACAAAACAGTTTCGTAGCAAGTCATATGTTGACATAGGCATTCACAATCTATCATACACTTTACATGGTAATTACTGGGCTCGTAAATGTCGTAGTGTAATGTTAGGTAGTCTAGTGCCTTCCTCAATATATCTGCTGTAGAATATACATATATAATTGTAAACGTCTGGTAGTTCCAATGATTAACGGGTTTAAACAAACAAAAAACAATCTCTTGACTTTTATAATATCATTATGAATTATGGTTGCATCCGTCCACAATCGGCACAAAAACACCTCATATTTCTTATTCTTAATTTTACCATAGTTTCTGATCACATTGTGTTTTATGCTATTCGTTTATGGGAATTAAAATTTACTTTCAATAAACCGTAAATAATCCTTCCTAAACTATAGTTACTACTTATCAAATATTTACCAGTCCATCAATCTTTACATATATTAAATGATTTAGTTTTAAACTTTTATTGACAGATTTATTGACAGACAGACAGATTGACTCTGTTAAACATAAAAACCAGCCCTCTAATTAAAATGACAAATTAATATTATACATCAGCTATACTTTAATCTTAAATATGCAGCCTTCTATGAAGGTTTTGATATAGAATAGTTACTATCCTTTCTATGGCAGACTCGATTACGACCACAGATAACTGTATCAGTTATATGTTAATAAAAACCCAGCCCCGTTATTTTATAATAACAGTTATTATTGCTACCAATTATTCTGTTATTGAGTCATATGCTAATTTGTATCGTAATATAATTTATTACACGATAACGAAACTAGTAATAATATTTTCAGAAATTAAAACAAAACATTATTCATATTGGAATAGAATATGAAATCATAAAAAGACAAGTTATTTACGTCAACAAGCACACTATAATTTTATAAAATTCTGAGCAATGTTTTTTTTTACATGTAATCGTATTATAGCATTCATACATACATATCGTAGCGTTATACAGTAATGCTTGTGGGAATTGACATTAAAACCGTCTCGCCGTTATCATTATCAATAACGGATAGCAGATATTTAATAGCAGAATAATGAGGCATTTAATAATTTGTTACTCATTGGATAGAAAGTATTCATTATATTATTGGTTACTGTAGTAATGATCATCTTCTATGTTTAATAGACAATCTGAATTTGTTACTTTGAGGGCGAGATTTAATCATATTTTCTATCTCTTTGTTAGTTAGTTATTTTCATACTCTCCAGTAATATGCCAAAGAGATTGTCCGACATATGTAAAAATAATGTATTTTAATATGTAAATATAATAATTTGTTGTACAATACGATCGGATAATTTCAAGTATATATTCTTTATGTATTTGTGTTCAAAAAAATATCGCATTGCGATAATGGATAATTATAATTTAAGATAGATTTACGGCTTAGTTAACGAACACGGGTTTTGTGTCAAGAATCTTAGACCAAAATGACATAACACAAGCTATGTGTTTAATTTAGGTATAAGCTTTGGCTATACGTATGTATGTCTCTTAATTTTGTGTATATAAATAATTATAAAAGAAACAACGATTTATGACAACGTATTCTTTATTATAAATGGTATTTTTTATATCTTTTTTGTACATAAGTATTTTTGAATAAAATATTTTTTATGTATTCAGCGTATTGTTTTTGTTCTGAGCTACTTATCCTACATAAACGTGTAATTCATTATTTATTTTTACCTCAAAAAGGTCGAGGTCATTATTAATAATGTAATTTAAATAACTAACAATGTAATACATTACTCCTATGTAATTGTTACTATTGACAATAACATCGTTCGTCCGGTGTTATAGCAACTTGCTAACAAGCAATAATTATGCAAAATAGCTATGAAATGGACAGCATTTCACTTTCCCCACACTAGAAAGTATACGAATAACAAACAATCAGATTTTCACCAATTGCAATACTGTCTAAAACAGCAAATTACTCAAAAGATAAATAACTGACTGCAGTTTATAACAAGAATAATGTTTATTAACACAACAGCGTAATTTGTTTTTAACACATATCCGCTACTAATGTAAATTATTGTGGGTTTTCTACGTGAAAGTCTACGTGGGGAAATCATGGATACGCCACCCTCGGGGGTAAGGATGGGTTACGTCAACTCGCACGGATTAAAAACCCACCGTGTACGTTTCCCGCTATAGTTAGGGTGAGACGAGATCTCTATAGACTAAATCGTGTCGCCCAAGCGGTTGGCCCCGCGACAAAAACGCCGCCGCCGGGCATCATCTTGCCAGGAGACAGCCGTCTACACACCGGCCGTCTCCTCCGTCCGCTGGATCTTTGCAATGGGAAGATAGGCCCCCCGACCCATCTTCCCTAGTCCGGTTACGGTGGCGGGAGGAGGCGATTAAACTACCGCCTCCTACTGCCAGTCCACTGTTGGCGAATAGGCTCACTTAGAGGATCCTGCTCGAAGACGCTCTCTGCCGCCTCCTTCTGCGAGACGACTTCCTCGTAGAAGGAGGCCACAATGTTCCACACATTCTCGTAAGTCTAACCTAACCTAACGGAACCAAGACGGGAAAATTGAGAATATTAAATCGATTAGGTTAGGTTAAACTTGCGAAATAACTTAGACTGCGTTTTATATATTAGCAACTTGGTTATTTTTAAGTGAAAACAAAACAGTTTCATCTCGGTTTGTTTAGGTTAGGTTACATGTGGAACATAATAGGTGGAACATGGGCTACGACTGGGTGCTCCGCGGCGTGCTCCCATATGGGGAACGCCTCATATGTTACGCGGATGACACCCTAGTCGTAGCCCGGGGGGGAGAGTGGAGGGAGGTGGAGCGCCTGGCCACGATGGCCACAACTCTCCTCGAGAAGACCGAGGCCCTACTCTTTCATGGGCCTCGGCGGGGGCCACCACCTGGGGGGCCCACATTGTGGTGGAGGGCACCCGGATCAGGGCGGGGACCCAGATGAAATATCTGGGTCTCACCCTGGACGGGCGCTGGCGGTTCGAGCCCCACTTTGCGGGGCTCGGACCGCGAATTTCTGGGGCGGCTGCGGCACTCGGCCGGTTACGCCCCAACGTAGGGGGGCGGGGCGCCGGGTGCCGCCGACTCTTCATAGGAGTCGTGCGGGCGATGGCCGCCTACGGGGCACCAGTCTGGGCTGATGCCCTCGGTGCCGCCAACGTGCGTGCGCTCCGCAATGCGCAGCGCACGGTGGCACTGAGGGCAATCCGGGCGTACCGGACAGTGTCCTCGGCGGCGGCCTTCACGCTCGCCGGCTCCCTGCCCTGGGAGCTGGAAGCAGGAGTTCTCGCCGCCGTGTACAAGTTCACGGCGGCGAGGAAACGAAGGGGGGAGCCTCCGGCTCCCAGGGAGGTAGAGGCGGAGAGACGGCGTCTAAGGGAGGACGCCGTCGAAAGGTGGCAGCAGGACCTGGCGGACGAGCGGTTCGGGCGGTTCACAGTGGACGCCGTCCGCCCGGTCCTGCGGGAGTGGACTGCCAGGGAGTGGGGCTCCCTGACGTTCCGACTGGTGCAGGTACTCACCGGACACGGTTGTTTCGGGTGGTACCTGCACCGGATCGCACGCAGGGAGCCGACGGCCGCCTGCCACGAGTGCAGCGCTGAGGAAGATACCGCGCAGCACACGCTGTCTGAGTGTGCTGCGTGGGGGGAGCAGCGCCGCATCCTGGCGGCGGCCGTGGGAACGGACTTATCGCTGCCGAGCGTGGTTTCGGCCATGCTCGGCAGCGAACAGGCTTGGCGAGCGATGGCCTCCTTCTGCGAGGAGGTCATCTCGCAGAAGGAGGAGGCGGAGAGGGCCCGCGAGGCAGACCCTCAAAGTGGCCGTCTCCGCCAAAGGAGGACAGGCAGGAGGAGAAGGCGCTTCGCCCAACTCCTCCTGCCACCGTAGCCGGACCTGAGGGGATGGGCCGGGGGGCCCATCTCCTCATTGCACGGGTCCGGCGGACGAGGGGGGGCAGCCGGTGTGTACCCGGTCTGTCCCTCTATAGGTAGGAGCCCGGCGGTCACCTTCCGCCGGGCGGACCGTGGGGGCGGCTCTACAAGGTTGATTAGCTTGAACGATCCCTTGCCGCCCCCACAAAACGGTCTGTCGGTACACCGTGGGGTTTTAGTCCGTGCGACTCGGACATAACCCACCCTCTCCCCCGGGAGGGTGGCGTATCCATAAGGGATTTCCTCACGTAAAAAAAAAAACCGATACATGTAATATCATTACCAATTGACAATGGTAGTAATAATCTACTAGAAGTTTGGTGGCCAAAAACTAAAATAAAATTAACGTGAATTATTACCCATTATCTGTCTCAGATATCACTTGTTAAGGAACTTGACTGTGCTTATCAGTACTTCATTGTTATTAAGAACTCTAACAAATGTTTTGAATTCATATTTAAAATCACTGTGGGTCAAACTGATAATCCTATAATAATTAAGGCTCTGATTATGGATTGTAATGTTTTCTTTTCACACAGCAATATTGATAGTATTGAACTGTCCTGTTTTTAGTAATTTGATTATGATTTTACCACTTCACGAGAATACTAAAATGATCTTTTATAACTAAAAAACAGTCGTGGCTGTCATAAGGATTGCAGACAGAAGTGAAAACGCAAAACAATGAATTCAAACTGTGTTCTCTTTTGAATTTTAAAATGAATTATAGTTTTTTCTCTTTACTTTTTTTACAGTTTATTAATCCATCAAACATGATCCACTGCAGAAGCTCAATACAATATATCAATATTAGATGTATATAGGCTCTATACTACGTGCCGCTTGTCTTGTGCAAGCCACGCAAGGGCAATACGATCGTTCACGCTTACTATGTCATGACTCGCAATTATAAATTGATCTTCTGCCAAAAAAAATACATACAATAAAAGAGGTTTTCACTTGAAAAATATTAAAATATACTACTTCAGTGTATGCACTTCAGTAAAAAATTAATACTAATTTTAACTTTAATATGGAGTTTTTGGCGGGATCTTGGTCTATCATGTAGTGGATTTTATATTTTATTCATAATTTTGTGTTACTTGACTCTATATTGTGTAAAATTGGAGGCGTTTTATGTAATATAGTTTGTTTATTGTGCATAAGTGAAGTGAATGGAAAATAATACCACGGACCATGAATTCTGAGATGCCACAAAAACTCCATGGAAAGGTCTAACAAGATGGCCACCATCCTGTTAGTTCATTGAAATTATATCAAGAAACTTGTAATATCCATACTCACTTGACAATGGCAGTAATAATATACTAGAAGATTGGTTGCCAAAAAAAAGTTAAAAAAAGAAACAAAATCTTTAATATTTAAAACGAATTCAGGCCTTTAAATCTCACTATCAATACAAATACGTATATTTCGTTTATGTAATATTCAATTCCTCATTTGAGCTACACGATGGAACTAGTATTAATCATATTTGTGGCCTTTTTAGCCTTCTGTCGTGCTGAAGAAAGGCTCAACCCTTTCATCCTCCCCTGTGAAGAAGGTAACAACTTTTTAATCACAACATCACTAACGTTTTGCATTAAAACCATGTAGATACAAAAATAACAATGCTGATGCAACAATTACGTAATAATAGAATTAATTTGTTTCTTTTTATGTCCACAGAATATGTTAAGTCGTGTATTGTGTTTGATATCAGATACAATCCTTGTGGAAGTGGGGATTACTGCACTTTCATAAGAGGCGAAAATGCAAGCATAACCTTTAATTTCAGACCTAGTAAGTTTTTTTACCTAATTGTAGACACTTCGTATTTTTTATAAATAAACTTTAGTTGTGGTTGTGATAAAAAGGAACCTATCGCATTGAATAGTAAATGCAAGTGAACCGTAATGCTCGGGGCGATGTAATCAAATCGAGTCAACATGGCTCGACTCGACATCAAGTTCCAATAAGTATGTTTTAAAGTGACACTTTTTTTCTAACGTCTGATGTTTTACGTCCATCTATCGCATGTCGAATTACAGCCGGTCGCGGTCGCGGGGTATGGGTAGAGTTAAAGGCGCTTGACAGAGCATCCAAGTACAATATGGAGACAACAATGGCAAAATTCAAAATGATTCATAAATATTGATATATATATATATATATATGATATGAATGATTACATAAATATTGTGCTCAGTGTGCTATCATCTGAAGGATTGTATTTATAATGTACGAGTTGACCCGTGCCCACTTCGTTGGGTGGTAATAGGCATTATCAAGCTACAACTTTTTTCTACAACTCAATCTCTCATCGTTCGTAAGAAACGTTTTCGTTCGACTATTTACTATACTATTTTCTCCAACTCCCCAGATATTACATCATACAACCTCACAAACTTTACCTCTTTATAATATTAGTATAGATAATATACTTAGTTAATAGCTTCTGCCCGCAACTTCGTACGCGTGGAATAGTTATTTTGGGCTAAGACGCAGCGGAAGCTCTCAAAAGGAAAAAAAATACTCCGATTTTAAAACATTTTTTATTGTTGCTCCGCCCTATTGGTCTTAGGGTGATGATATGTAGCTTATGACACTCACAAATAACGTAACTTTCTATTGGTAAAAGAATTTTCAAAATCGGTTTTGTAGTTCCTGAGATTACCCCCTACAACGTCACAACGTCACAGACTCACAAACTTTACCTCTTTATAATATTAGTATAGAAGTATAGATTCCATACTCTAATGCGAAGGTTGAAATTAAAATTTATAGTTGGATGATATATTTTCTATGATAGGGTTTTTTCTAATCCTACTGGCTATCACCTTCAAGTTGTAGATCTGTCGCCAAGCAAAGCAAATCCAAGCAAGTGGGTCTCAGCAAATGCCCTTGAGAGCCAGTTTCACTCTATGTTCAAAGTGTTTACTTACCGCCTTAGACCACGTTTAAGATCATGTTAGATTGTGGAGAAATACCTATAGAGTAAAACCTATAAAGTATGATAAAAAAAAATACTGGATATACATCGGTTGATCTCAGTACGCGATACGGCTAAACGTACGCGGGTGTTGTACAAAATGGCATGTATATATATATATTGAACAGAATTGCTCGTGCAGCAATGTATATCAGAGTTAAAAGTGCTGCGTATTAATTGACCTTCAAAATATTGATGAATTATGAGCAAATATATTCGCTTCACCATTTCACAGAGAATTGTTTTTTTTTAGATTTCTCCGCAGCCAAGCTTAAGTTCGGAATTTTTGGGTTACTACCAGGTGGAAGGATTATTGATATTGTAAATATTGACTCCGCATATACTTGCAGCATCACCTCCTGTCCTACTAGAGCTGGTTTGCCTCAAACCTTAAGTGTCAGTCAAGAAGTTCAAACGATGTTTTCTAAGGTAGGTAGGTCATACTTATGGGATAAAACTATTGTAGTGAACATTTCTGTAGGCGCGTTGAGCGGTATCTCTTTGGCAAGAGGTAAATTTATAACTAGCGACGTGTAGTATAAGAGCATGTGTACATCTAATATTGATATTTTGTATTGAGATTTTGCAGCACATCATATGTTTGATGAATTAATAAACTGTATAAATAAGTATATAATTATTACTCGGAGTGCCATTATATGTGAAAGAGATACTAATGATAATAATTTCAAATTACAAATTATGAAATATATATATGAAATAATTATCTTTATAATTAATTACAAAATTCGAGAGAGAACACAGATTAAATTCCATCGTTTTAAGTTTTCACTTCTGTCAGCAGTCCTTGTGATTGCCTAGATTTTTTTTAATATATATTTTTTTCAATTATAGCATTACTTATTTTACAGTACAGTACTATCTTCAAAACAGTTCAACCGATCTTCACGAAACTTTCACTGACAGTTAGCTGACCTTATAAAAAGTAATTGAAGCAATTTTAGATTATACTAGCTGTTAACCGTGACTTCGCCCGCAGTACTATCTTCAAAACGGTTCGATCGAACTTCAAATAACTTTCACTGGCAGATAGTTAATCTTATAAAAAGTAATTCAAGCAATTTTAGTTTATACTAGCTGTTAACCGTGGCTTCGCCCGCTGTGCTGTCACCAAAACGGTTACATCGATTTTCACGGGATTTTCAATGGTAGATAGCGAACCGAATAAAAAGTAATTGAGATTACCCTTTTTTGACTAGCTGTTACCCGCGACTTTGTCTGCATGAAATTCAAGATGCAAGATTTCAACTCATTCTTTATTTTTAATAAGAGAAATAATTATCAGCTTATTGTTTACATTTCGACATTATAATTATTAATAACATTAATGATATAGAGGTCTTCCTAAAAAGATCTTAGATTATAAACGTATTACGTAAAGTGTTCCATAATGCAATTTCTTGCGGAACAGACAAGCGTTTATTTTTTGTATAGTCACAAAATTTTAATTATAATAATGGCAATGTATATTAAATATAACGTAAATCTTAATAATAATATTTTAAGTTATTGTTTCGTTAGTTCCTTATACAGTGTAAGTGAGCACTGAGGTAGTTATATGGTGGGTTAAGGTTCCAAATATGTTGCTGATGACAATTTAAAACAACGCGTGCGGAGCTGCGGGTATAGCTAATATATAATATAAAACTTGTAAAATAAATTAAGCCTTTGACGTCATTAGGCAATGCAATTTTTTTAACCTTTGAAGTAGAAAGCGATGTTTTATATCTTATAATCAGCCTGAGCATTCATTGAAAGACAACATCGTGATGAGATCGTTTTTGGACGTATTCCGAACTATCATTCTCAAGTTGATAGCGTCCAAGCATATACAGAGGTGTTCCGACAACTGTATACGAGACCTAGTTCTCTTTCAATTTAGCGTTTTATCGTCTCGAGCCACATCGTAATTTAAAATCAAGTGAGACTGTAGTGCATCGCTATTACCCAATGCAATAAACAGGCCTATCTTTTTATTTTCAGGGTTTGTATAACACCAAAGTTAAAGTTTGGAACGAGGAAGATGAAAGCCAAGTATGCTGCTACCGAACCAATGTCATTCTTGACGATCATTGATTTATATACTTGAGATCTAAGTGAAATGTGCCTTTTGCTAAGAGATTTGTAGTACAATTTACCTTTCTTTGTTTATTTCTTTACTTCTTACATACTTGCCAGCCAAGATCACTATAGGATTCATTGAAAAAAAAACACTATTATTTTTATTCAAGCTCCTTTAAACGCGGAAATAAACCTACTAAATGTAACTCCGTATAGAAAATGTGGTAATAGATCAATTAATTTGAATAGTCACAAACGTGATAAGGTATTTTCTCGTCAAGTTACTACCCACTACTCCTGTTTTTTTTTATCCTGGAGATAAAATCCAGACAAAGCTCAGCTCTAATCCACTCACACACACAGAAGACAAGCTACGCCCTAACAATGCGTAGTAAACCAGGGTCGATAATTTTTAAAACCAAAAATAATAATAGTAGGTAAGTAATAATAGTAGTAGTAATATCACCCATTAGAAAATTATAAAAATAAAAGGAAAAATAATTTACGGGCGATCTGAGGTCGGGAAGGGGATGGGGTGAGTTTTTAAGGGTAAAAAACGGGTTTTCTCGATTTCCGGCAAAACTAAAAGTCCTATCGAAAAAAGTCAAATGGAAAAGTTGTAGGTAATAAAACTTTTGAGTAATTTCACCCATTAGAAAATTATAAAAAAAAAAGGAAAAATAATTTACGGGCGATCTGAGGTCGGGAAGGGGATGGGGTGAGTTTTTAAGGGTAAAAAACGGGTTTTCTCGATTTCCGGCAAAACTAAAAGTCCTATCGAAAAAAGTCAAATGGAAAAGTTGTAGGTAATAAAACTTTTGTATTTACACTTTTTTCACATAACCTCAAAATTTATGTGAAAAATTCAAAAATCAATTTTTTGGTTTTTTATTTTTATCTTTTACAAAAAAAATTTTTTTTTACGAAATTTGGTGAAAACTTACCTTTTATGTACCAAATAATTGTAACTGTAATTTATTTGATTAAAAATTCTTTGTGCTATATATAGCAGACAGATTAGCTAAAAAATTAGGCTATATTTTCCCATGCTACTTCAAAAAAAATTATCACCGTGTCTCGAACCGTCGGCTCCGCCGAACCATATAAAATCCAGTACGCTATAACTGAGCTACGGCTACATGACATTTCTGTGCGTAATTATCGACCACATATGAAACATTAATGTAGACGAAACTGTCACTTATATGTTGTTACATTAATTTCATTGTATAAAAAAATGTTTGCTACACAAAGGTGACAAGATTTATTTATCTACCTATCTTCTATCTATATTATAATAAAACTGTAGCAAGGTCAAATCTGTACATTAAATTTTTTTGAAAATTTTTATCGGGCTAGACTTCGTTATCGATATAGAAGCCAAAAATAATCTTTTT
>MU160773.1:13047-34108 GCA_015888305.1 Antheraea pernyi | reverse complement strand
AAAAAAGTGTGTGTGTGTGTGTACTTATGTACACGCATTAGAAGTTATACTTCTTTGGCGTAACAAGTAAAAATCTTTTCAAAAATTTTATCTTGCGCCTTATTCTACGTTTGTAGAAAAAACGACACTAACAATAAAAAAAAGGTATTTAATACAATGAAAGTTATTATATAGAGAAATACAAACAACAAATACAAAGAAACAAAATGTTGAGTATAGCTAACTTCAGGGTGTCGGTTTTTCGTGACGGTGTGTGCGCGCAACGTAAAAATTTACTCTCATCATTTTTTCCCTAACGCGCCAAAAGAAATATAACTTCAATAAAATTACAGATATCTTAACATGGTTTGAACATACTTCTTTATTTACAAAAAATTGCATCGGGCATATTATTGTTAATATCGAAAATGTCTGGCAATAATAAATTCACGTTTTAGTAGCGTTTAAAAGTTAGTGAAAAACAAAACATTCTAAAATTATATAAAGTTCAATATTTTTGCCTGTAAAGGTTTACCGGCAGCCAATTCGCTGTCGAAACCGTTGCCTAGCTCTTAGACAAATAGTCACAGGCAAGTGACAGATGACACATGTTGCTCATATCTTTTTAATATTTATGTTTTTCTTTAATACAATGTAGTGTGAAAAAGTTTTAATACAAGTTGAAAATAGTTATGATGTCATTCAATGTTTAATTTATCATTATTTATTTTATGAATATATTTTGACGTTTAAATTACAATTTAACTCTATCAACTTAATATTTTATAATGTAAACTATACTGACTGTATAGTAAACGCCTACAAAAAGGGAAAGGAACTACGTTCCAACTGGAGGTCCATGGACCTCTCAAGCTTTTTTTACATTACCGCCAATATATGTAGGTTAGTTTTTATTTGAATTGAACCCGGTAGATGACGTTACGAACGGGTTGTAGGCTTATTGGGACAGAAGGTACTGGGACAACGTGCTGGGAAGACATTTATCGGCAATATATGTAGGTTATTTTTTATTTAAATTGGACCCGGTAGGTGATGCTGCGAACGGGTTCTAAGCTTATTTTAAAATATTTCTCACATACCAACTGGGTATATGTTTGAGTAAGTCCCTGGATAGTTGGGATTCACAATTTGAAACAGTAGGTATCGCTGCAATCGGGTTTTGAGATTTATTTAGATTTTTCGCGTTTAAAAGTACAATCGAAACCGATAATAACCGATTTGGTGCAGACGAAGTTGCACGGGTCACCTAGTATAATATAATAATATGAATTAGAATTAATTGTAAAGGAACTTGACATACTTTAATAAATTATATTCCTCATTGATATTATAGTTATCTAACATTAAAGTCTACAGATATATTTGCAATATATTTAACTAACTTTATAATATAATACAACAAATTTAGTGAAATCCTATTACTGTTAGATACATGATTGAGGTATTAGTGAAATCAGATGCATATAGGCACTTATCTGAGGGTTATAGAATTCTAACTTTCTTAATAAATATTTGATAATTTAAATATATCATGTAATATAGTACAGCTGTTAGTTAAAATGGCTGTAAAAGAGTGCACTGTGGGTTAGTGACACTTTTAAAGAAAGTAATTATAACTTTCAATGAAATCGAGCTCACATTCTTTTGAATTATATATACAAGAGGATGTTGAGTATACATATGCTTTAAGTGCTACTCAAGCCAACAATTACAGGGATTCTCTATACTAAAACTCTAATGCGTAAAAGCTTATGAACTTGACACACGTCAGTTTCAGAATTAGTTGATAAGGAATCAATAATGCTGTCACAGGTTTACCAGGGCCAAATAGTCCATAAAGAAAAGGTAGAAAGGTAAAATCAGAACTACAAGCCCCTGGGTAACGTATAGTAATGTGTCTTTGTTTGATTCATAATGTTTACTCGCTAATTACGAAGGTCAGAATAAACAAAATTACTTTAATTTAATTTATTAAACAACATTACAAATTGTGACTGAAACTAGAGATTGTCGCCGATGTGTATTTATACTTGGACAATGTAGGAACGAAGAGTCGGACCACTGAACGTTTCCACTAAGTTTGTGCATCTGTTGTACGGTGGATTTTGCTGACTTGCATGCTTTGAACACCTGCCGCAACTTGGGACTGTGAACTCGACACTCTTCGTTAGAGCGTAAATATTATTAACGGCGATAAGGGTCATATACTCATAGGTCATAGGCTCTAACTGATAATATGTTATCATAAATATGAAAATTGGGCGCAAGACGATCAGTGTCTGTATTTTTTACATTAAAGATGGTGACATTATGGTGTCACTGTTAATTATTTTTGCTGTCTCTCTGACATTCATTTGGGCTGAAGAAAGAGTGGCGACCATCCAGCCTTGCTTCGAAAGTGAGTAGACAATTTTTAACTGTATTATTACACACGTATTAGTTAATATAACACATATTAATTTACTGTTTTCCACAAACTTCAAAAAGAAGGTTTATAACTAGACTGTATTTTTTTTAATGTATTTTACCCCAAAACTTAATAATTTATAAACTGATCATATTTTTTAAAGTGAAACTGCTTTAGGCGCGACTAGGAGGTAACTGGACAACAATGCAACGGAAGTCCATTACGGTAATATAGCGTCACGATTTTGTACCACCCGATTTTTAAATATTTATGTTTTTTTTTTCAAGAAATAGTTTATAAACAAATCAATCAAAAACTTTGAATAAAAAAAACATATTAAATTAAATAATAATAAAAATCATACAATAGGATTAATTATGTATATATGGACGTGCGACCGTGCTGCCATCTGGTTTCAATGTAAGTAGCAAATTAAATCGAAGCTTCATTATCTGTAGTTCTATCTGTTAATTCAGAACTTAAATGGCACAGGAATTATTATTAGCAACTCTTTGTTATAAAGTAAATAAAATATAGAAAAGTACGAACACAGTACTATGATAAGTTAAAATTAAATTAAAATGTGATAGTAATTAAATTTTTGTTTTGCCGACAATAATACATGTATATATTACTAATGTTACATCATCAATAAATGTCTTTTTTAATTTTCATATGATGTATTTATTTTTAACTTAAACGCCATCTCTTATAACGCCAAAGAAGTTTTACTTCAATCGTGTGTGTCGGTTACACGCACTCATTTTTCTATTATAAGGACCCGTATATACTTTCATATCAATTTAATAAAAAGCTGTTATATTGACAAACGGGTACTTCAGTTTTACTTACGTATGTAGAGATACAGTTTTTTTTATTGTATCACGGCAAATTGACTGCAATATACCTGATGGTAAGCACAGTACAGTCCAAAAACAACGGCGACCACCGAGTGACACACTATCCATCGTCGGTCGCCGCTGTCATGCCGGCCTGTGGATAACTGGATATGCACAGGCTGATCCCGAAACGTGACCCGCAGAAGCGAATCACTATGACGGACTTTTTCGCCATATTCATGGTGGTTGCGACCCACTCAGGCTAGTTAGAACTGTATATGTATATTAGCCTATATTAAAACGGCAAATATACACAGAGTATTATTATATGACGTTTTACAGAATCTTGCTTCAATTTTTGATTGCATTGATACTTCCAGTAAAAAGTTTTTCAATAACTGTAAGTGACGTATATCCATATCATATAGGAAATTGAAACAGCCTCTGAGGAAAACGCCTTTGTTAAGAGTTTGTTTAGTTAATAGTAGATTACAATAATTTTCAAATATATTTATTTGGTATTTATCTGAAAGATCTAGAGTTATCTACATAAGTAAAAACAGGTGACGTAAAGACACACGATAGGAGTGAAACTTTTGTATTACAAGGAAACATTTTAATCATTTGAATAATCACTTTTGAATAGCATACATTGTGTACAATCAGCGTCACGCCGCCTGAACGCTGTAGACGCAACCACAGAGAACGAGAAAGAAACTAAGCTAGAAGAGCATATGTCTCACTATTGTACACAGTGTTTACCTCTACCACTTTTCGTCACACAAAAAGTTCAGGATCAGACGGAATCAGAGGATCAGAATTGAAAAGCCCTTCCATAAGAAGTTTCACTCCACAAATCAATTGCGAAATATATGTAACGATTATATCTATTTAGCTAACTGTTTTTTTTTTATTGAGCAGGGGTGATTTTAAACGGGGTATAATATTTTTTTGCAACCAATATTCTAATAGATTATTATCCGCTTCGATCTCCCTCCAGTTCTCGGCCCAGTAAATTATTCTTAAACAAGAAAGAATCAGGGTATTTACAGAATCGATCCACTCTAGTTCCGATTCGAGTTTGCTCCGGTACCGTTTGGTCGAAAAGAATTTTTGACTGGAGCGATATCGAACTGGGCATGCCTGTACCAACAGTGTGAATACGTTTTTATTTCAACTCCAGTCTTTCTTCAGTCGTGCAGGGAGACGTTACATTTTTCTTCTAGTCATTTCTAGTAATAGAGTTTCTTGCGATTATTTCTATGCACTAACAAGACGGTAGGCGTCTTGGTACAATTATTTAGGGAGTTTTTGTCATACCTTCAAAGGGCTTTCTTTAGCATTAGACCTTAAATTTCGAAGACACACAAGGGAATCCCTCAGAATTAAGTAGAAAGTATATAGTGACGTAAGACTTTGGCAGATATATGAAAATACTAGCCTAGGTAGGTATCTGACTGAAGTCAAGGATGTTCTAGTGTATTTTATGTAAGTTTCATTTTCTGATTCAATTTTATTGTACATCTACAGGCTCTTATCCGATGTGTACGGTGACCGAGGTCCGGATAAATCCATGTGAGAGTGACAAATACTGTAGCCTTAAAAAGGGCGAAAATGCCAGCATGTCTTTTGACTTTACGCCGAGTAAGTAAATTATTTTATATGAAAACTAACAAATCCGGCCACGCACTGCTGAGACTCTGTTAATAGATGTTGAATTGAATTAAACATGTGTACCATAAAATAAACTGGAGTTGAGAAAGAAATTTAAACGTGGCGCCATCTATGAGATATCTATAATAGCCGGTCCTCCAGATTTCTATCAACAAACTAATTTAAAGCGCCATCTGTTCGATACTAATTACGATTAATAACAAGAATCAACATTATTGTTTATAAATAATTTAATTTGTATTTAAGACAAATCGAGCCATTAATTGAAATATGATTTCAGACTTTTTTTCTATTAAAACTACGTATTTCATAAATTAATTCTATTATTTTCAGATTTTTCTGCTTCAAAGCTATTTTTAGGAATTTATTGGATAACTCCATTGGGAAATGACTTTGGCATTGCGCTGAATAACGGCTGCACTTTCACCACCTGCCCTGTTCAAGCGGGTCGACCTCAAACCCTGATTTACAGTGGAAAGATAAACAAAGACTATATTCGAGTTAGTTGATTTTTAAAAACCAAAATTTAGTTCTCTTTAAGTTCATCATCATCACTTTTAGCTGGTAACTGCTAAACAATAACCGTATACTTATAGTGGCCTTGAGCTAATCTCACCTAGTTCTTACTCAGAATTTCAGTAATATAGTTCACTCACTAGACCACCGATGCTTCACCTCTTTCTTCCTGTACTTCTTTTAATTACAATAAACATAAAAACAGTTAAAATAGATGTTACTTAATGTTATGAACGAATATATATTTTAGTTCGTTTTGTTGTACCATTTGTATAGTACAAATAAATTAATTACTTTTTCAATTAGTGGCTTTAGTATCGCATTGTTAAGTGCGATTGTGATTCTAGAGGGTGTTAGAAAGACAAGATTTTGTAATAAAAACTTTTCCGCCAGCTTTGTGAATAGCTCAGTTCAGTTATATTTAAGCGGGCGTTAATAACGAACAACAGCAAGGAAAAAACACGCCATATTATACAGTTGATCTCCATATATTTTCAATTTTTATTTACATTAAAAAGAATAAACTCATGAGAAACGGAGAATACAGGAATATTTCATATAATGTACATTATGTGCTTCATTATACATCGTAGAAAACATTGTCGAGAGCTGTTCGATGCTAGTCGCACTTTGTTTTCGTTTCCAGGGCACGTTTAATATGAAATGTAATCTCTGGAATGAAGATGACTGGAGCCAAACGTGTTGCTTCCAAACAACAATACGCATTAAAGGGTTTTTAGACACTTAAATCTACTGAAGAAATTAAAACCTGAAATGTGGCGCTTAGTATAAATTTTAAATATAATGTCTATGTTTTCTAGTCGTTTTATTTTTACATACTCTTTTTTATTTTATTAAAGGCAACAAACAATTGCACTCAGATGTACATACGCCAGAAAATGGTTACGATTGATTGAAACTGTAATGACGTCATAGTTTAGTAAACATGTCAGTCATTGATTACCTTCATGATCGAAGTGTCCCATAGGTTTTTATATGTCAATGGTCCCATGTATTTTATTACTGAAATGTGAAGTCACTAAAAATTCTATAAAATATTAATTCATTAATTCATTGGTCCAAGTGTTCACCGTGTGGTTAATATTCACGTTGATGTCATTAAAGAGTGTTCATTCCTTCATTCTATTATCAAAGTTCACCGTATACTTAATACTAACATATGACGTTATTAAAAAGTAATTAGGCCTGCATTCATTCATTTATGTGTATTTGATACTGACATGCGATGTCACTAAAATGCAATAAAGCGTTCAGTCATTCGTTCATTGATCGAAGTGTACCATGTAATACTGACATGTGACGTAACTAAAAAGTGGAATAAATTATTCATTTATTCATTCGTCGAAATATCCTATGTATTTAATACTAGTAATGTGTAAAATGTGACGACAGTAAAAATTCAATAAATTTCTCATTCATTCCTTCATTCATGGAAGTTTATCGTGTAATACTGACATATGAGATAGCTAAAAGGTGGAATAAGTGTCTTTAATACTGACATAAATTGAACCTAATGGCTTAAGATTGCTAATACTTTCACGAGATTTTTAAATTATGTTAGCCATTTCATGTTCTCCTCGATAAACAAAAACGCACTTTTCTAATACGTCAATTTTTTGTAATAATAGGTCTGTATCGTCAAATTAATATGAACAAAAATCGTTCATACTGATATGAGTATATAAAATGTAATATATCAATTAATACAAATTATGTCATTGAAGAGACCTTGTGAGTGTAAAAAAAATGATAAGACGTGACCTCAGAATTTATAATAACATTTTGATAACTACCATTTCAATGATCTACAAACAGGATCTCGCTTTTAAAACGGAAGTTTGATTTTGAAATATGTTTTTTTATAGTAAAACCATATAAATTAATAAAGAGGGCTAGTAGTCCTTCGAAAGAAATATGTTATATCTTAATTATGACTAAGCCCTAACGATGACTTTGTTGCCTTCTTGTAAGTTGATTTTACCACCGTAAGTGTCTAAATAATACAATGAAATATCCTGTATCTGTTTGTAACAATGTTAGCAAAATCGGTACAACCATTTCGGACATTAATGTGGATAAACAACAGATAGATCTATTTTATTTATACGTATAGATTATGAATACGAATGGTCTCATTATTATACATCGTCATTTTCCACAACGATTATAAAAAAAATTGTAGACATATAATTTCCCTCATTATAATATAAGAAAAAGTTTATGCGAGTTATGATTTTTTAATATTTACATTAAAAGGATAAGATATGATATAATTATATCAAAAACTGATTGGGTGGTGAGGTTTCACACGCGTTTTATGCGTAAAAATTTTAATTACTCCCAAAGGGATTATCTATGTTTTAAGAAAGTCCCTATTAAACACGACAGAAAGCCCCTGCCGCATGGTACCCTGTTAACATAGTTATTCATATGTTATTCATAGTTCGACCGTCATCGGTAATGCTCGATTCTCGCCGAAAACCTTCGATCAACAATAACTAGATAAAGGGTAAATACTAGTAACATGTGACCACAGTAAAAAATCAATAAATTTCTCATTCATTCCTTCATTCATGGAAGTTTATCGTGTAATACTGACATATGAGATAGCTAAAAGTTAGAATAAGTGTCTTTAATACTGACATCAATTGAACCTAATGGCTCTAGATTGCTAATACTTTCACGAGATTTTTAAATTATGTTAGCCATTTTGTGTTCTCCTCGATAAACAAAAACGCACTTTTCTAATACGTCAATTTTTTGTAATAATAGGTCTGTATCGTCAAATTAATATGAACGAAAATCGTTCATACTGATATGAGTATATAAAATGTAATATATCAATTAATACAAATTATATCATTGAAGAGACCTTGTGAGTGTAAAAAAAATGATAACACGTGACCTCAGAATTTATAATAACATTTTGATAACTACCATTTCAATGATCTACAAACAGGATCTCGCTTTTAAAACGGAAGTTTGATTTTGAAATATGTTTTTTTATAGTAAAACCATATTAATTAATAAAGAGGGCTCTAATCCTTCGAAAGAAATATGTTATGTATTGTTTAATTATGACTAAGCCCTAACGATGACTTAGTGGTCTTCTTGTAAGTTGATTTTACCACCGTAAGTGTCTAAATAATACAATAAAATATCCTGTATTTGCTTGTAAAAATGTCAGCAAAATCGGTACAACCATTTCGGGCATTAATGTGGATAAACAAAAGACAGATCTATTTTATTTATACGTATAGATTATGAATACGAGTGGTCTCATTATACATCGTCATTTTCCACAACGATTATTAAAAAAATAGTAGACATAAAATTTCCCTCATTTATATAATATATAAGAAAAGGTTTATGCGAGTTATGATTTTTTAATATTTACATTAAAAGGATAAGATATGATATAATTATATCAAAAACTGATTCTGTGGTGAGGTTTCACACGCGTTTTATTCGCAAAAAATGTAATTACTCCCAAAGCCCCTGCTCCATGGTACCTTGTTAACATAGGCATTCATAGTTCGACCGTCATCGGTAATGCTCGATTCTCGCCGACAACCTTCGATCAACAATAACTAGATAACGGGTCGGCGCGAAAAATACGTCTCGGTAAATAAGAGCTCACTTGAAATGTGTGCCCTTATTTTGTTTGGTTTGTTTGAAACACAGCCAATGTAAGCCCGTTTCACATGCCGCAGTGTTATTGTTGATCGAAGCCGAAAACACGTCCTGCTTTCGATGACATTGTTTTCGTTTTGCTGATTGTTATTGTGAGGTTAATATTTAAGCCTTAAAGGCATAGTGTCTCAAAAATGAAACACTATCTCTGACTAAAGTTTAACTAAATAAAGTATTAACCCTAGTGAAAGTTCTCCTTTTGGATATATGCCATAGCAGCTCAAGGTATTGCAACGAAAATAAAAAACTAAAGTAGATAAATCCGCCCGCTTTTTAATTTGATTGAGGAATTCACTTGATTAATAACTAGTTGTGCCCGCGACTTCGACGCGTGAAACACAGCGTAACACAGTGACTAATAAAATCATCTGGATGAAAACAAAACGACACTGTAATATGTATATATGTAAGATATGAGTATTAGATAACTTAATTACTTTTAGATTGATATTACATTTGAAACGTGGTTGGTGTTTCATTAGTTGTACATTTTGTTTGTGTGATTTTGGCGATATTGGGCCTATACGTTGTTACCTGATATAGCACTTCCACTTACGTCTATGTCACGACTCTAGACTATGACGGATAAGTGACATACCAACTCACGCTTCATATTGCAACAAGATGGTATACGTTTGCCGTGCAAACTTCTCTGTGTCGCAGGTTATCTTTCTTGGGTTATGAAGCCAAGCGCATTTATCAATATTTTTCTGTTCGAAACGGTGCAAATATTTTGATTTCATTGATAAATTACTGCATAAATGTTATTTGACATCAGAATAGGCCACACTGATAATATTAAGGCTGGTATAGTTGTTAGCGATGTTTCTTTTCATAGAGCAATATTTCCTTATCTTAAAACATCCGTATCTTAAAACATCTGTATCCCAACATATGTTAACAAATTCTGAAAACTTTATATTTTTATTATAATATTTCCTGCTTTCGATGACATTGTTTTCGTTTTGCTGATTGTTATTGTGAGGTTAATATTTAAGCCTTAAAGGCATAGTGTCTCAAAAATGAAACACTATCTCTGACTAAAGTTTAACTAAATAAAGTATTAACCCTAGTGAAAGTTCTCCTTTTGGATATATGCCATAGCAGCTCAAGGTATTGCAACGAAAATAAAAAACTAAAGTAGATAAATCCGCCCGCTTTTTAATTTGATTGAGGAATTCACTTGATTAATAACTAGTTGTGCCCGCGACTTCGACGCGTGAAACACAGCGTAACACAGTGACTAATAAAATCATCTGGATGAAAACAAAACGACACTGTAATATGTATATATGTAAGATATGAGTATTAGATAACTTAATTACTTTTAGATTGATATTACATTTGAAACGTGGTTGGTGTTTCATTAGTTGTACATTTTGTTTGTGTGATTTTGGCGATATTGGGCCTATACGTTGTTACCTGATATAGCACTTCCACTTACGTCTATGTCACGACTCTAGACTATGACGGATAAGTGACATACCAACTCACGCTTCATATTGCAACAAGATAGTATACGTTTGCCGTGCAAACTTCTCTGTGTCGCAGGTTATCTTTCTTGGGTTATGAAGCCAAGCGCATTTATCAATATTTTTCTGTTCGAAACGGTGCAAATATTTTGATTTCATTGATAAATTACTGCATAAATGTTATTTGACATCAGAATAGGCCACACTGATAATATTAAGGCTGGTATAGTTGTTAGTGATGTTTCTTTTCATAGAGCAATATTTCTCATTTTTCTGGGGATCCTTGCACGCAATTTGGGTATCTTACAACATCTGTATCCCAGCATATGTTAACAAATTCTGAAAACTTTATATTTCGATTATAATATTGTATTTTTAATTTTGATTTTATTTATATTTTGATTAAGGGCCGCAATATTTTTTAATTACAAATGAAATGATTCTCTATGTTGATGATGAACAGATGACGCTTTAAATTAGTTTGTTGACAGAAAACTGCAGGACCGACTGTTATAGATATATCATAGACGGCGCCACGTTTTAATTTAGAATTTCTTTTTATAATTCAACATGTAACAACTGAGCTACAGCAACGTGTGGCCGGGTTAGCTTATAATAATATAGGTATTGCCAACCAGAACGAATTCTGACCCTTAAATTTCGTTATCCATATAAATATGGCAGTTCCGTCCAAGATATAGTCAATTTTTAATTCAAGCTGCACGATGATATCACTTCTAACCTTGTTCGTCGCCTTTTTAGCTTTGGGTTGTGCTCAAGAAGGGTTCAACCCCTATGTCCGTCCCTGCGAAGAAGGTAAGACTTTTTAACACAACTTTAGTCGTCGCCATATTTTTTATAGATCCCCTCTTTGCCCGTTGCCAAAACGTAATTTTGTTGTCTTACTAGCTGTGCCCGCGACTCCGTCCGCGTGGAACCTAATGTAAAAAAAAACAATCACTAATAAAGTCAGTTTACTTATCTACTTTTCTCTCGTACTTAAGTCGCGTCGTTATTAAAATTACAATAATTTTTAATAGAGTGAACCGATTTTAATGAAACCAAAAAATAAATGAAAGTAAATGTTATTCAAGGATATCCAAATGAGCAATTAACCGGCATTTGGTTATTAACTCGAGTAAATAGAGTAACGACGTACAGTATTATTAAACACGTCATAAGATTATATATGTAGCGGTCATCGATCAAAGAGTTAAATACGATACAAGACATGCAAGTTTTAAAACCCTATTACTTGATTAAAATAGCCGAAGCAATAAGGTGTCAACTCATATGTTCCTTTTTCCCACGACTCGATGACTCATCTATTGTTGATATGTAACGACGAGTTTTTCGGAATGTCTGAAGAGAATACTAGGATAGTGAGGCTACTGTGACGGTCGTAATGAACCATTTAAATGTAAACACTTTAGTAAGTTTGAGTTTTATGTTAGCCATTGATCAATAGTTGCGACAAACGTGTTTGACAGAGGTTTACTTGTTACCGTTTAGAAGAACTGGATCCAATTCCTGCACGTGTTTTTGCTTTCGTTTTTGAAGCTTAACTGTCAGTTCTGCATTTGGGCATAACAACAATATGATATTATAACTAAAAAACTGTAGGTGCGGTACCTACATGATATTTTGACTACACAAATGGCACGATAACGCACACATACGTAAAGTAATATTGTAACGCCACACTGTCTTAGATAAAATGTGGAAGTTAGATGGCGTATTCTCAATATCGGTGATGAGAAAGAAATAGTTATATGTTGCTTAGATACGGACGGATTGGCGAGGCAGCCGTCAAAAACAAGGTATCTAGCCAAGTTTTAATAAGGCGTGGTCAAAGGCATTTATGACGTATCTACAGGTTTTTAGTTACAATATCATTGCATCTGGGTGTTGATTATTTATCATTATATAAGCTACGCGTATTCTAGGCTTAAACTTCTCACAAATATTATAAATATCAATGCGAGTTTGTTTGTCTGTTACGCTTTCACGCCTTAACTTCTCAACATCATATTAAGCATATTCTTTATCAGGGAACAGAAAAGAATACAGGGTTCCTATCACCCAGGATATATTGTACCTTTCCCGAGGTACAGATCAAAGCTAGTTGGGCAATAAATAAAAAATCTAAAGATGGCGTATCACAATTATTATGTTATTTAAATGCAGACGTACTTGAGCCGAAATGTGTTATAACATCATACTACTGATGCAATACAATTATGTATAATAGTTTTTGGCGAGATCTTAGTCTGTCATGTAGTGTCTTTTATATTTTACTAGCTCATAATCATGATTTCCTCTGCGTCGTTTATTATATCAATTGTTTTGTTATGTCTCAAAGATATTAAGGAGCGTTTTCGAAGAAAGCTCCTAGGCGGCTTAACTTTTTAGACACTTCCAACAAATTTTGTTATATTTCAACCGATTTACAAAAAACATCTTGACAAATTATATATGAGAACCTTCCTCGTGAATCACTCTATCTATTAATGAAACTGCATGAAAATCCGTTTATAGTTAATTAATTTATCGTGAACAAACTGAGGGACGCGGCGGAAGACTTTGTTTTGTAGTATGTAGTGATCATCCATAATCTTGTGTTATTATGAATATAGAAAATCCGATATAAAATTAGCGATGGGGTCACTAGTAAAGGTGGTAGCCATAACATGCTGAATTGCATGCTAAGAAGGTTTCCAGATCCGGTTTTTTTAGCGTTAGCCCATAATAACTTATCCACGAGGACGAAGCCGTTATAATAAAGTCAATTTGTTTATTCTATGTCAACAGATTACTTACAAAATTGTACTGTGTACAATATCCGGTATGATCCTTGTGGGAGAGGGGAGTACTGTACCCTTATAAGAGAGGAAACTGCAAGAGTAACATTTAGTTTCATACCTCGTAAGTTATCAATTTATATTATTTATATTACCTTTATCTAAATGTATACACGTAATATCATGAATAGCCTTTTATAAATAAAATAATCGGTGTTTGAAACAAAACAACAAGGATTAACAATCCATCGTTGGACGGCGTTATGATGCCGGTCTGCAAGCTACTCGACAGTTGTATATACATCGCTTAGGTATTACTGAGATGCAGCAATACAAAATAAAGACATTATAACTGGGTCATGTGGATTGTGGTATTCTGGTGGTGGATTTTATAAAGGACCGACATGATCTAAATCTAAAAACTGTAACAAACTGGTCGTCCCATGTTTCAGACTTAGCGAAACCAGTAATAGTTTCTTAGGTAATAGTGTTAGGTTTTACAATAAAGTCTCAAAAGATGTTAGCGATTTACTGGACTGTAAATTTAAGCGCCACGTTGAGCGGGTTTTTGTGTCGAAAGGCTATTATAGGGTGGATCAATATATGAACGATGGTGTTGTCTGGAATTGACTCCTCTCTGTGCATCCACTAAAACGTATAATGTATTCTATATATATATATATATATATATATATATATAACGAATTCTTATATGTATGAATAGCTAGCTTAATTTAGCTTAGACAGAGTCGCATCCAAGGCAACAGCCCAAACCGAGGTTGTATCACTTTGGCACCCTTGAGCTTGAGCGGCGAAGTGCTCACCTTACTAGTCCGGTGAAGCTATGAAGACTTGTTCAGGCCAATAGCGTAGTTAGTTCGAAAACAGATCGTAACTAGTTTTTTAAAAATTTTATTACGCAAGACGTAGTTACACAAATACTTATTCAAACCCGATTTTCATTCAAGTCTTGTATGTAGTTAGAAGTTTATGCAGTTCTAAAAGAGATAACCTTTAGTAAGTAATTGAACTTTTAAAAATGATAATATATAAGTAAACATAATATTATCTGGAAAAAATAATTACTCATTAATAAATGCGTGCTGAGTTGTGGGTTTATCCAATTATATTAGTTTTTTTGTGTTGGAATCTACATTTTTGTTGATTATATAATTCGTAATTTCTACTATTATGCAATCTTTCTATTGTACATGACAATACCTCCTTAAATGTTGGCACGTATATTCTAGGATATATATATATATATGTTGAGATATACGAGTATATTTTCACAGTATTCAAAATGGGCACGATATTTTCAGGTAAATGATTTTTTTTTCTCATCTCATAAACGTTTTTCTTTTCAAGATTTCTCGGCTGACAAGCTGCGTTTTGGAATGTTTTGGGTACAGCCAACCGGGCAGTATGTTGAAATCACCAATAACGACTCCACATATACTTGTGGTATCACATCTTGTCCTGCTCGAGCTGGTTCATCCCAAACCTTGTCCTACGTTCAACAAGTTCCGCCGGTATATTCCAAGGTAAGAAGGACATTTTATTTTTTGATAAGGGATAACATTTTGCCGGTTTTATGGTGTAAATATATGGTGGTTGCTATGTCGATGCCGTCGCACTGAGTATTGTAGGTTAGTAACCGACACAGGACGGTTATCTCTGTGATTCACAAATGAATGTTCCTAATCTGAATTTGCGTCTTTCAATTGTTGATCTTAGCTTCATCCCTAGGACTTTCCATGTATTTTGTGACTGAAATAGAGATATCAAATATATGGTAACGCCTACATTTTTTTTATTACAAAACAAGCAGTTATAACATAAAACCAAGCGTCGGCGGCATTTTTTGTCGTATTTCAATTTCCAATAACATTTATTCCCTGCCTTTTAATGTATTCAAAATGTGTTAAACTTCACAGCAGTATGACAAAGCGACATTGCAATTGAAGTGGTATCTAAACAAGTGAATATAAGAAAATACAGTAGTTGTGTCACGTTATCTTTGATATGAAAACTTCTTTAGGCACGTTAACGGTGTTTTTGGCAGGAAATAAAGTTATGATTTCGCGTCATGACATGCTTGTAAAGCATGACCGAGCGTATTCGGTAAATGATTTTTTTTTCTCATCTCATAAACGTTTTTCTTTTCAAGATTTCTCGGCTGACAAGCTGCGTTTTGGAATGTTTTGGGTACAGCCAACCGGGCAGTATGTTGAAATCACCAATAACGACTCCACATATACTTGTGGTATCACATCTTGTCCTGCTCGAGCTGGTTCATCCCAAACCTTGTCCTACGTTCAACAAGTTCCGCCGGTATATTCCAAGGTAAGAAGGACATTTTATTTTTTGATAAGGGATAACATTTTGCCGGTTTTATGGTGTAAATATATGGTGGTTGCTATGTCGATGCCGTCGCACTGAGTATTGTAGGTTAGTAACCGACACAGGACGGTTATCTCTGTGATTCACAAATGAATGTTCCTAATCTGAATTTGCGTCTTTCAATTGTTGATCTTAGCTTCATCCCTAGGACTTTCCATGTATTTTGTGACTGAAATAGAGATATCAAATATATGGTAACGCCTACATTTTTTTTATTACAAAACAAGCAGTTATAACATAAAACCAAGCGTCGGCGGCATTTTTTAATATATAAGTAAACATAATATTATCTGGAAAAAATAATTACTCATTAATAAATGCGTGCTGAGTTGTGGGTTTATCCAATTATATTAGTTTTTTTGTGTTGGAATCTACATTTTTGTTGATTATATAATTCGTAATTTCTACTATTATGCAATCTTTCTATTGTACATGACAATACCTCCTTAAATGTTGGCACGTATATTCTAGGATATATATATATATATGTTGAGATATACGAGTATATTTTCACAGTATTCAAAATGGGCACGATATTTTCAGGTAAATGATTTTTTTTTCTCATCTCATAAACGTTTTTCTTTTCAAGATTTCTCGGCTGACAAGCTGCGTTTTGGAATGTTTTGGGTACAGCCAACCGGGCAGTATGTTGAAATCACCAATAACGACTCCACATATACTTGTGGTATCACATCTTGTCCTGCTCGAGCTGGTTCATCCCAAACCTTGTCCTACGTTCAACAAGTTCCGCCGGTATATTCCAAGGTAAGAAGGACATTTTATTTTTTGATAAGGGATAACATTTTGCAGGTTTTATGGTGTAAATATATGGTGGTTGCTATGTCGATGCCGTCGCACTGAGTATTGTAGGTTAGTAACCGACACAGGACGGTTATCTCTGTGATTCACAAATGAATGTTCCTACTCTGAATTTACTTTGCGTCTTTCAATTGTTGATCTTAGCTTCATCCCTAGGACTTTCCATGTATTTTGTGAATGAAATAGAGATATCAAATATATGGTAACGCTTACATTTTTTTATTACAAAACAAGCAGTTATAACATAAAACCGCAGGTGGGTGGGGCCAAAGAACTCTCTCGCCATGATCCATCACAAACATGATAATAATGACCACAACATTAATTCCCTGCCCTTTAATGTATTCAAAATGTGTTGAATTTCACAGTCGTACGACAAAGCGACAGTGCAATTGAAGTCTAAACAAGTGAACATAAGAAAATACAGTAGTTGTGTCACGTTATCTTTGATATGAAAACTTCTGACGACGGTATTTTTGATATGAAAACTTCTTTAGGCACGTTAACGGTGTTTTTGGCAGGAAATAAAGTTATGATTTCGCGTCATGACATGCTTGTAAAGCATGACCGAGCGTATTGCGCTGGCGTGGCTTGCGTCATAGTGGCCTGTGTACGTGTAATGTTGATGTTTTGTATTGTGATAGTGTGATAGTGCAGCCCATCATATGTTTGATTAATTGTTAAACCATGTAAAAATGTATATAACTATTATTCGGAGTGCCAATAGATGTGTAAACCAGACAAATGTTAATAATTTCAATATACAAATTAAGAAATTTAAATACTCAGTTAATTTTAGAAATTTAAATATTAGTTAAGTTATTTCGTGGTTTTGAGTTTTCACTTCTATCGGCAGCCCTTATCACTGTCTCCATTTTTTGAAACACTTAGTGTAAAATAACCATGTTTTTAATCATGCAAAAGATCAATAAATCTGAAAGAAAAGAAAGATATATAACTTATCCATAGTGGCTACGAATTACATATTCTGTCGTATTATAACCATATAACGAATTGGCTAACATATAAACATATATATAAAAATATAAACATAGAGAGTAAACATGAGAGTAGTTAAGTGTAAGCGGTTTCATTATTCTATGGCTTTTACAATAGGGCGAGCTTTTGACGACACATTAAATATTTTATATTATAATCTTTATAATATCTTTATAATATAATTATTATATTTTAAATCGTACTTATATTTTAATTTCTAGGGTTCGTATAACGTCAAAATTAAAGTATGGAACGAAGAGGACGAAGATCAAGTTTGCTGCTTCCGAACCACAGTCATGGTTGACGATAATTGATTGATAAGTTGGAGACATAAGGCCCTAAATAAAATGTTTTTTGCAGAAAAATCGAAATAAAATTCACTTGTCTTTTTGTTTATTCATTCATTTATTTCACCAAATAAACCTACTAAAGCGATGACGATTGAATGGCCGTCACACTTGGCAATACCTTCTTTTTTCCCAATAGAGGGACAGACCGGGTACACACCGGCTGCTCCCCCTCGTCCGCCGGCCCATCCCCTCAGGTCGGACTACGGTGGTGGGAGTAGTTGGGCAAAGCGGAGAGGACCACTTAGAGGATCTACCTCGCGGGCCATCTCCGCAGCCTCCTTCTGCGAGATGACTTCCTCGCAGAAGGAGCCCATCGCTTGCCACGCCTGTTCGCTGCCGAGCATGGCCGAAACCACACTCGGCAGTGACAAATTCCCCCCTACCGCCGCCGTCAGAGCGCGGCGCTGTCCCTCCCACGCAGCACACTCAGCGTGTGCTGCGCGGTGTCTTCATCAGCGCCGCACTCGTGACAGACAGCGGTCGGCTCCCTGCGAGTGATCCGGTGCAGGTACCACCCGAAACAACCGTGTCCGGTGAGTACCTGCACCAGTCGGAACGTCAGGGAGCCCCACTTTCTCCCCATCCATTCCATCCCGGGCGGACGGCGTCAACGGTGTACGTTCCGAAGCGCGCGCCCGCCAGGTCCTGGATATAACACCATGCGGCAGGCTGTTGAAGGCGTTGGCGATGTCCAAAGACACCGCCAAAACCCTCTCCCCCTGGAAGGTCGCCTACGTGTGAACAGCGACTTCAGGAGACACAGGGCGTCTATTGTAGAACGCCCTGCCCGGAAGCCGAATTGCGCATCCACTAGATTTGGCCCCACTACCTCCAGGTGCTGGACGACCCGGGAGGAGAGAATCCGCTCCAAGGCCTTCCCGGCGTCGTCCAGCAGGACGAGGGGCCGGTATGCAGACGCGCAGTCCGCAGTAGGCAGAGCCGCCCGAGCTTCCAGGTCTTCGGGAACTGCCCGACGGATACAAATTTGTCAAACAGCTCCCGAAACCACCCCCCTAGATGACCCAACACTAGGCCGAGCACCCGACCCGGGACCCCATCAGGGCCGGGCGCTCTCTGCCGGTTGAGGAGACGCTCAACAGCCCTCCCCATCACTTGACAATACTTCCCATATCCCATCCTATATCACTACCACTGCGTTCCACTAAGCGCTCACAACGCTCACGTTCACGACCGCGAGTTTTCTCGTTCCACTTACTCTCGATCTGGAAAAAATAAAGCAATAGCTTTAAGAGGCTTAGTTACAATTTGTAAGTCTTAACAGTAAATTTTAATTATTATTAAATTGATTTAAGTATATTGAAATAATTCAATTTTTATATTTAATTTTAGTGGAGTATTTAATTAAATATTCACATAACATCAAAATGTCTTTTGCGGCAACGGTAAACGGTAAGAGCATTAACAATACCTTGCCAGTATTGATTAATATAGAAAATAATAGATGGCGCTGTTAACAAACACCTTTGATAATTCGAATCTTCGTAAGATTCTGTAATAAGATATGCGTTACTATTTATGTGCTAATTTCTACTGCTGAATTCTCCGACTGCTGGATGCTCCCACTATGACATATATATTGTAATTGTAATATATTTCCATGCTCACCATTTTATATATCTTTAATGCAATTTAAAAAAAACGCGTGCGGATCTGCGGGTACAGCTAGTTAAATAATACAAGTTTTATGTTCTTTTCATATGGAGCAAGCTTTACAAAAATTTCGACTACTTTTGTGTTATATTGATGTTGTCGTGCCATGAGAGGTTAATACTTAATTTTTGTGTTAAATTAAGGAATTTTGGCAACATTATCCTTATATTTTATGTTTATATAGAATAGAATATGTGCTGAGTTTTTGACGGGATCTTGTAATGCCATGTAGTGGTCTTTATATTTTATCCATAACCTTGTGTTATTTGGATCTATATTGTGTAATGTTGGTGGTGCTTTACGTAATATAGTTTGGTTATTGTGCACATGTGAATTGGATCGGAAATAATACCACGGAGCATGGATTCTGACTTGCCACAAAAACTCCCACGAAAGTTCTAACAAGATGGCCACCATCTTGTTAGTTCATTGAAATTATATCAAGAAACTTGTAATATCGATACTCACTTGACAATGGCAGTAATGGTCTACTAGAAGACTGATTGCCAAAAATAAAATAGAAGAATATTTGTTTTGTTTTTATGTTATATACCTACTATACAGACTATACTATAGTCTTAAAATAAATAAAAGTTAAATATGATTAAAACTTTCATGAGATTGCTATGATCTACTATCGACAGATAGATAGAAATACCTTACCTACTGACTTGCATAATTACGTTTATGATGCGGCTAGCATATTGAAAACCCTCTGTGAGTTAAAAGCTTCATTCTCAAGAGAAGATACGGGTACACAATCACCACGCTAGCCTACGACGTACTGCCTATTACAAACAGAGAGATATCCACAATTTTATGTTTCCTACATACTGTAGTCTTACAAGAACATTTCTCAGGTTAAGGTTTCCCCACGACGTTATTCTTCACTGTCAGCCTATAGTATTACGAATTGGGATGCATAAATAAGTATTCAAAACTCCTAATTTCGAATGAATATACTACATCACTCTTCGTTATGAGTAATTATTATTGACGATCAGGGTCATAGACTACAACTGATAATATGTTACTATAGATGGTAGTTATTATAATAGGTCTTTACCTATGAAATTGCTGTTCTGCAGTACTGGCCATTTCAAATCAAAATAATTTTTGTTTGGCTAAGAATTCTAATATCAAATTAATTTTATTTTAAAAACATGGAATTCTTTTTCCAAAAGTGTCATTTGTTTATTGATTAGTGTTACATTTTCAACGCATTTCAATCTTTTTTGTCATCATGGATACGTTAAAAATTCGAGTAATTATGGAATATGATTTATTGCCTCTCGTCCAGCTGATTTCTTTAAGAAGGGTATCAATAAACTGCCACTGCGTTGGCAACGATGCATTGATTGCATGGGTGATTACTTCGATTAATACAAATAAAAAA
>MU160773.1:0-12473 GCA_015888305.1 Antheraea pernyi | reverse complement strand
TGAAGAACTGAACACAATGATGGAGAAGCTGGCACATCTCCAACCAGCATTGGTGAATCGCTCGTCTCCGCTACTCCTGCACGACAACGCGCGACCTCATACTGCACAGCAGACGGTCTCCAAGTTGTAAGAACTGGGGTTGGAAGTTCTCCGTCATCCGCCCTACTCACCAGACCTTGCGCCTACAGACTGCTACT
The DNA here is from genome assembly GCA_015888305.1 of Antheraea pernyi. Taxonomy (NCBI): domain Eukaryota; kingdom Metazoa; phylum Arthropoda; class Insecta; order Lepidoptera; family Saturniidae; genus Antheraea; species Antheraea pernyi. Next base: position 12,276 of record MU160773.1, on the reverse strand, counting down.
TTTTCCAGAATTGGATAACTCCTTGGCGGGAAAAAAATTCAATACCCGAGAGGCAGTACAAAATGCCTTTGAAGAATTTGTTGCCTCCCGTCCAGCTGATTTCTTTAGGAAGGGCATCAATAAACTGCCACTGTGTTGGCAAAGATGCATTGATTGCATGGGTGATTACTTCGATTAATACAAATAAAAAATATATGAAAAAAATTCGTTCAAATTTATTCATGCAAAACGGCAATTTCATAGGTAAAGACCTAATATTAGGCAGTTAGTTTTGTAACCCTTGACATACCGCTAGAGAGAGGAGGAGATCAGCCACGTCGCTACTATGGTATGTGCCGAGAAAGAGACGTGAACGCTTTGTGTCACGAACTTGTACGCAAACCATCTGAAACCAGCGATCGGCCTCTTCCAAGTGGGTGTGTATGTTTCTATTACCTTTTTTTTTTTTTAACGTGGGGAAATCCCTTATGGATACCGCACCCTCCCGGGGGCGAGGGTGGGTTATGTCCGACTCGCACAGACTAAAACCCCACGGTGTACCGACAGACCGTAATTCCCCCGGCCCATCCCCTCAGGTCCGACTACGGTGACGAGAGGAGTCGGGCAAAGCGCCGCCTTCTCCCGCCGGTCCTCCGTTGGCGGAGCGCCCCCACGGTCCGCCCGGCGGAAGGTGACCGCCGGGCTCCTACCTATAGAGGGACAGACCGGGCACACACCGGCTGCCCCCCCTCGTCCGCCGAACCTGTGCAATGAGGAGATGGGCCCCCCGGCCCACCCGCTTAGGTCTTTTCCTTGATACCTAAAACAGTTTTTTTTTACGAAAATAAAAAAAGTACAAACACGTTACATTTACATTCTTATTATATGTATAGACTAGCGGGCCGGGCGGACGTTGTCCTGTCTTGATATAAAAAAAAGAAATTCAACCGCAGCGCCACCTATTGGGCCCAATTGTGAATCCAAACCATTCTCGGATTCACTGGAACACACACACAAAATTTCATCAAAATCGGTCCAGCCGTTTAGGAGGAGTTCAGTGACATACACACGCACAGAAGAAATTTATATATAAAGATTTTAGTCAAATATTGATGTCTATTGCGCGCGATTCTTACTTCTAACTCACAACCTTAGCCATATATTATTTATAGTATTGTTTTAGTAGCTCGACTAAATGACGAAATCTAAACAACTATGTAATCCAAAATGGCCGCTAAAGAGAAGTGGTTAAAATACGTTCATAATTCATTAATATACCAAGTGTCTATATCTAGGAAAACCAATGAACTTTATGAATTTTTTTTATAAGGTAGTCTATAATATTGATAGGCTTTACAATAAAGTCCCAAAGCACGTTACCGATTTACTGAACTGTAAGTTTAAACGCCATACCAAGCGGGATTTGCTTTCAAATAGTTATTATAAAGTGGATTAATATGTGAACGATATATGGAATTGACTCCTCTCTGTGCATCCACTAAAATCGATTGTGCCGTGTAATGTACTTTGAATATATATGTTAAAAAGATCAACCCTATCGAGTTTCTTGCCGATGACTGAGTTGTTTTCAAAACCGGTGGTAGTTTTGCCGTTCATAAGCGCCTTTTTAGGGCCTTAATTAAGATATTTTTGATTTTGAAATAAATAAATAAAAAAAACCGATTGAGAAACAGGTTGAAGATGTACTTCTAGAACTAGAAGAGAGAACTAGAACTAGCTTTTTGAGGTAAATACCACATTACACAGCCCCAAGTATGTATATTTTGTGGTAAAAATCATGAATGAATGAAGATGCTCCGTGAAGAAGCGATACAGTGTAATCGATTGTGGTTATTACACGTTAACCCGAAACATATTTTAATTAATTATATTTTACAGCTACATACCAATAGTATCAACCGTTTTATGGTACAATGGTCAATCAAGAACGCGTTTTTAAATTCTAGTTTCATAATAACCCTGTCATGTAAACATAGTCTTGGCATAAATACTGAAACAAAGAAAAATAATATTTTCTATTGCAAATAATTGTAATTGTACCTATTAATAGCCCGGTACACAAACATTTTACTAATACCAAGCGTATGGAGAGTTTTAAATATTGCATTTGGCTCCATTTCTACTTCGTGTAATGCAATCACTGCGATTCTGTTTTCTTTATCACCCCACTCCATTTTGATATCGCAAAATATTATACAATGTATTGGCGACAAAATGAGAAAACTACAATGAATAATCATATAAAAATGACAGATTCCAAATTCAAGTGTAATATTTTGTTTATTTTTAATTGTAACCGTATTTATGACCAGACGACGTATTTCGCACAAATAAAATCAAACATTTTTTGTTTTGAGACGTGGTAGCGGCCAATCAATTCTAGGCGGATTTTTTATATTTTTTTTCGTCCTGACTACGCTATTGACCAAGCTAGGTCTTAACAGCTTCACCGGACTACAAATTCCAGACGGAAGTGCAAAGTAACGTCCATTTTAATATTTAATAATAGATTTTCACAAAGTAAGGCCTTCTTCATTCTAATAAATAAAATAGCAAATAGTATTATTAAATTGCATTTAATCCGCGGACTCGTACATGTTGTGACATGTGACTACTCCACGTCTAAAATAAAATAGCAATCAATTTAGTTCTTATAACTTCAGTTATCTGTAAGTGTCGTTGCTGTGAAAATCGTTCATGCCCGGTTTCTGAAATACTCGGTTAAACTATCAATAGTCATTAACACAACAAAGTCATCCATAAGATAAACTGTCAAATGCCCCGTTGAGTTTTACTGACATTTATCGTGATTGTGTGTTCAGAAATGCAATTAGACAAGTTATCGAACCGATAACGCTATTGAACAGATAAACTACAATTAAAGCACCTCAGAAACCGGGCATAAGTCTTTTCGGAGATTCCACACGGATGAAGTCGCGAATAACAGTTAGTCAAAAATAAAATAGCTTAAATTGTTCTTTATAAGCTATATACTAGTAAAAGTTCAGTGAAAATCAGTGTAACCTTTTCATATATTCCACTATGGACGATACCACGGGTAAAAGCTAGTTTATAGTATTAGAAAGGATAATAAAAAAAAATTATTACTCCGTCATGATTACCCAATCGTCACATCTCAATGTAACCTAACTTCGTTTTTATAGGTAAAAAAATACCAAACTCGACCTATCACGAGCAATTTACGCCAATATTTCCTTATGGTTCGATAGGCGTGGTCAATCTATCGATACATCGGTATCTATCGCCGATAACCACGCCCTCTGTGTGGAAAAAAAACAATGTCGATACGCGCATGTCCGAACCGTTTGAATTATCGGCTTTTCGGGTAGTAAAATTGGCGCTACGACTAAAGGTCGTGGTCGTCCATAGGTTTAAAGTCGAATATAATTTTGGAATTATCTAACTTTCAATATTACTGAGTTTCTTTTTTTACAAAGTGTGTATGAGGTGGAGACCTCGAACCTGATATATCGGTGGTCCGATAAGGTCTCCACCTCCTCAAGCACCCTCCACCCCCGGACACGGCGCGCGACGGTCAGGGCGGCGAACGAAACGTCTATCACCGACCCTCCGTTCCATCGCACGCACGTGTGGACGCTCCCCTGGTTGAGGAGGGACAGTCCTAATTCGGCTGCCCACTCCTCAACGGCCATGCCCCTCGGGTCCGTGACTGCCGCTCCCCAGGTCCTCATGCTAATTCAAGTCTCCCATGAGGCCCACGGGGAGCGGCGACAGCCGTCTGACAGCTCCCTGCAGGGAGCCGAGATACGCCTCGAACTCCCTCAGGGGCTTGTTAGGGGAGAAGTACGCCCCCACAATGGCGTACTCTCCCCAGACGGCATATACGAGTACATATTAAATTTGGATGTGTCTAACTAGTTTTTATATAATAAGTGTGTATGTGTATGAATGTATATAAATATGCCTAATTGTTTATAATTCTACCAGACAATTATCGTATGATTGCAAATAAATTTTCTATGTCTTCATATTTCTGCGTCTTCAACCAGGCTACAACTACTTCCTTACATTTATGATTATTTAGTGGATATATGTCAAGAATTTTATTTAGTTTATTATATAAAATAGGGCCGAGATAAAAATTAAATTTATTAACAAAAAAAGTAAAGGAGGAGGCGATTCTCCAGACCCTCCAGACGCGCGTTCAACATATTGCCGAACGACGTCTGGAGAGACCGCTCGAGGCGCGAGACGGCCCCGGCGAGGACTTCCTCCCACTGGAGCGAGGGAGACTCCGCTGCCATTGCGGGCGCAGGAGGCGGGGGCATCTGCCTCTTCGTGTTCGCCTCCTGCTTCCATGCGAGAACCTCCGCCTTGAGATCTTCGACCTGGCGGCGGAGGTTGTTTGTCTCCCTCTGCAATTTCCGGGTCTCTAGTGACTCGGTCCGGTCAGCAAGAGCCTCCACTACCTCCCGTAGGGTCTTGGCCGCGCCTTTCAGGACCTTAATGCAGGGCCCCGCCAGGTTCTGAGACTTCCTCACCGTCTCAATTATGTCCGCCACCTTTACACCGGCCAGAGCCTTCAGCGTGAAGACGTCCAGGTCTTCGACGTCGACGATAGGCTCTGCCTCAGAACTGGCTGCCGACCCCGCCTTAGAGCCGGCCTTGGAGCCGGGCTTGGAGCCAGCCTTGGGGCCTGCCTTGGATCCGGCCACTACTGACCCAGTGTCGGAACCCGCCTCCGACTCCGCCGCACTAAGACTGCCGGCCAAGGCCCGGTCAAATGGCCCGTCAGCCTCATGTTTCTATTACCTAGCTCAATCGATTATATGCTCTTGGATCCTACGCTTGAGCGTGTTTCCCGTAATACCCTTGCCCTCGCAAACCGCATGGATACAGTCCACATCTCTCCTTATAAGAAACACCGCAATCAATGGAGGTGAGGGGAAGCAAGTGACTGGACCACATTTAAGCCCGCTCCCCTGCATTTCATGGTTCCTTTCGCCGGATTTTCCCTCCAATAGATATGAAAATTTCACGGAAGCCGATCAGTAGTTAATTTTCTACACTAAAGCTACATGGTGACATGGGTGTTAATAATTTTTGCTATTTTTCTAAATTTCAGTTGGGCTGGAGAACGTGTGGCGACCATCCAGCCTTGCTTCGGAAGTGAGTAGAAAATTTTGAACTATATTATTACGCTTTAACATAACACATATATGTATTATTTTTAATCGACTTCTAGGTGTTTTAACTAAGCTCTATTTTTTGTACATATTTGTTACCCCAGAACTTGGTAACTTATAAACCAATTGGACATTTTTATTGGAAAGGTGGTACTTTAATCGGAGTACATCATTTTCATTTTACTACCATTGGCCCTTGGGTTTCAAAGATATTGCAGAGAACTCATGCTCCAATAGGAAATATATAGCTATCATAGATAGATAGATAAATATATATAAAAAATCTACCTAGTCTTAGATTGTCATAAGTATACCAAGTTCTCAATCACTATGTATTTATTTCTCATCACAGTATGAAGAGTTAACTGAATGTGATCAAAGACACTCTGGTACATTTTTCTAGATTGGCCTTCTGAAAGTCGATTCAAATTTTGTTAAAATGATAATTCAAACATATACCTTATATACATTTTCCATACAGTCCGTTTTTTTTTTCTCGAACTGACTACGCTATTGACCCTGCAGGGTCTTTACAGCTTCACCAGACTCCATACAGTCCGTTTATACCAAAAACATATTAATATGTACATTATTATAATGCCCTCGGCGACAAGATCATTGATGATTTCACACTTTAATCATCTATGCTACATGTTAACTGTCCTCTGATATTTAAAAATTGTTATAAAATTTATTTTATTTAAATTTATTTATTTAGATTACATTATCTTTATAATTGTAACCATTTTCAATTAAAAGTTACAGCTTGGTCAGGTGAGCAACGCTGACATCGAGCACTATCATTCCATTTGAATGATACATTTTATCAAATGAAGTTCCCTTGACATAAGGTCCTGAGGTATTTTTTTTTATTGAAACTGTTTATTTTGTTACTCAATTTCTTTTATTTTTCAGATTTATCTGCCTCGAAACTATTTTTAGGAATTTATTGGATATCGCCAATATGACACGATTTTGATATTGCACTGGATAACGGCTGCGATGTCACCACCTGTCCTGCTGATGTCACCTAAAGTGAAAAAAGTTATAGCGTTTTCAAAATGTAACCCGCTCCCCACTTTGAGATATCAAAATTTTGTTATAAGGTTTCGATTCTAAATTATTCTAAAATATAATTTCTAAGCGTGTACCATTTTTATTTTTTCTTTTCTTTAAACACGAAAAAGCTACATGAAATAGAAAATTAAAAAAAAAATCTTAGTTTACAATAAAACAAAAATCTGTACATGAAGTTCGTTGTGGAAATATATGTACTTGCAGGCAACAATTAAAATTTCCGCAATAACGAAAATCTCAGAAATAACGAAAATATTGAAACTTGAGCAAATTACAAGAAAAATCTTGGACTTACAAATTTTCGACATTTCGCAAATTGATTTGTGGGTATCGTCGTACAATCGTTTGTACCCGTAGAAAACACTTTATACCATAAGAATACCTCAACAGGGAAGGAAATAACTGCACTTATGAATTTTGATTACAAGTTTGAAATTCTTTGTTTTTCGATTTATATCGCGCTTGTGGAAGCGCGGAAAATAGATTACCGATATAGCATTCAGCGCAAGGATGCCAGTCTCGGGAGTAGTAACCTTAATCAGGACTGCAGTATTTTCAGTTCTGTTGTAAATAGTAGCAACTACTTTATGTCAGATGTCTTTGTCGCTTCTTTTTTTATCATAAGATCAATTTGAAATAAATATATATGTCAGGCGACGTTGAGGTAGCAGTTATAAAAGTATATACGCGTCGTCTTATGTATAACGTCATAATTTTTTTTGTTTCAAACCGACTACGCTATTGACTTAACAAGGTCTGAACAGGTTCACCGCTCCGTTTTCGCTTCGCCTTTTATAGACTTCATCATTCTAGAAGGTAGAGCGTAATATATTATATATTGCTGACCCTTGCAACTTCGTCTGCATCAAATCGGTTATCACCGGTTTCAATGGTATTTTTAAACGCGAAAAGTTAACAAAAACTTAAAACCCGATTGCAGCCACACCTACCGTTTTCAATTGTAAATCCAAATTATCAAGGGACTCGCTCAAACATATACCAAGATGGTATGTGAGAAATCTTTTAAATTAAGCCTACAACCCGTTCGTAGCATCGTATACCGAGTTCAATTAAAATAAAAACTAACCTACTTATCACTGTGTCAAGTTTCGTCAAAATTGGTTCAGTGCTTTCAGAGTGATACGTGTTCACAGGGACAGACAGACAGACAAAAATTGTAAAAGGATTATTTTTGGCCTCTATATCGATAACAAAATTTCATTTCAAAATTTTCAAAAAATATGTAATGTACAGATTTCTTTTTGTTACAGTTTTATTATAGTAATAATAGATAGATATGTAAGTACAAAAACTATTTGACGGTAGTTACGGTAGTACGGTACTATCATTACAAAAAACAACGTTCTCCGCCGTGCGTATCTGTCTTTTCGCGATAAACTAGAATACTACTGAACGAATTTTCATGCGGTTTTGATTCCATTCCATAAACCACTATTCGGATCGATTTAAAAATCATTTTTTATGATCAAAGAATCGTCATCCCTAACCTTTATAATATACGTGATTTATGGTACCTATTATTTGGTTTACAGTTATCTTATGATATGAAACTATGAAATTATCCTTTCCATCCTATACTCTCACAGTACAAAGATCTGCTGTGATAATAGCGATTAGTTCTCTGGTACTTGCATCACATTTATTAATTCGCTTATTCTGAATTGTTAATTTTTTTCTAACTAAATCTATTTTCGTTCGTCAACAATTGATAAATAAAAGATAGCAGGGTTTTTTAAATAACGACGTACGAACTGAGTCAGTGCAACCCGCAGCACTAAAATCACCTTTATCTCTCGCTTCATAGAGTACATAGTGATACCTATTCTGCTCGTTTCGTTTCTAGTAATAGGTACATTGAATCCAAAGTTTAAACAAATTTATCATTCGTAACGGAGGGTCACGGAGTCAAGCAAACTGATTATAACTAACATTTAAGGGTCTGAATTTCTTATGGGAGGACTTTGAAAGTTTAATCGGCAGTATTATTGTGGCGAAAAATGGTGGAAGGAAGCACTGCGTGTCGGTTAGAGTGTTGAAATCACCGGTTTTCGTCCTATCATCGTTAAGAACGTCTGTCGCGGTCGGTACTTGGATGGGTGACCGCCTGGGAAAACTGCGTGACGTTGGCTTTATGTTGTATATTAATTTTTTTATTAAGATGTTTCACCGTAATACAAAAGTTTCATTTCTATCGTGTGTCATTACAATGCACCCTGTTTATTAACATTAAAAGTTTAAAGTGGAAATATTAATAAATGCTTTTACTGCTGAAACATATATATCCGTGTATACGTGACTGAACTCCTCCTAAACGGCTGGACAGATTTTGATGAAGTTTTCGATGTGTGCAGGTGGATTCAAGTTTTGTTTAGATTCAAAATCGGACCCGGTAGGTGGCGCTGCGATTTACCTTCAGGGTTTTTTTTATTATCAGTGCAAGATAACGTCCGCCAGGGCCACTAGTTATAATATATAATATGTGGAGTTTTTGGCGGGATCTTGGTCTGTCGTGTAGTGGATTTTATTTTTTATTTATAATCTTGTGTTATTTAACTCTATATTGCGTAAAATTGGTGGTGTTTTATGTAATATATTTGTTTATTGTGCATAAGTGAAGTGAATGGAAAATAACACCATGGGCCATGAATTCTGAGATGCCACAAAAACTTCATGGAAAGTTCTAACAATGTGGCCACCACCTTGTTAGTTCATTGAAATTATATCAAGAAACTTGTAATATCGATACTCACTTGATAATGGCAGTAATAGTCTACTAGAAGACTGGTTACCAAAAATGGAATGGAAGAAGAACTTGTAATACTATTGACTACTCTACAATGGCAGTAATAATCTGAAAGATTGGTTGCCAACAATAAAGTAAAAAAAATAAAAATATATAATATTATGTCATCATCGCCAACCTTTTCAACTATATCAAGTATCTCACTCTTTTACTCATTGACGTTATTTCTCTTGGCTTCTCTATATCATCTATTTTTTAGTATTCCTTATCTTCCCTTCCTGTCCATTTGAGCTCTTTATCTTTTATATACTTTTCTATATTTTTTCTTAGCTTATGTTCTGTCTGACGCCATATTTGATGTTTTATTACTTTTTGTTTATAACATCCGTCACTCACACTACAACTACGATATATACACACATTTCATTCTGACGTGTTCGTTACAAATTACAATACAATACAAAGCCGCATTACCCAATAGCAAATGACTGACAATAGCTTGTAATAACGAATTTTGTGAAACAACACAGCAGCGTAATTCACTATTAATATATAATCGTTATTTTCGTCAGCACTGATAATTAAAAACAATTTTTAAAATTAATTATGCTAAAGGTTGAATTGTCGATATTGATATAACAATATCATTATACAATTACAGGAAAGTAGTTTTTATTTTTGATGAGTATCGACGACTTTTATAGTCATAACTTACACTTTTGTTTAAATTTTAGTGAAAATACATCTCTATGTATCTTTATCCAGTGAAATTTCCTTATAACGCCCGCAATATTTGCAAGCTGAGGAGTGTCTCTTGCCAGAGATGTTTTTTTTATTAAATTTTAATTTAAAATAATCGCTCATTTGATTGTACTTTACACTTTCTTTACACATTATTTAGACTTTATTTAGATTACCAACAGATGTAACATTACACTTACACTTTATTTAGATTACCAACAGATGTAGGTAACATCAACACAATTGAAATAAGGCATATAGTTCAACATTTTAGCTAGATATGACTCTATTGGCAGTTTAGAAGGAAATATCTATTCATCATCATCTTCTTACCCTTATCCCACCTAAGTAGGGTCGGCACAACATGTTTTCCTTTTCCACGCTCGCCTATCAGATGTCATCTCAGTCAACACACCTTTTACACACATATCATTTTTCACACAATCCATCCATCCTTTTTTCGGTCTTCCTCTACTCTTATATCCATCGACCGTCATACTCAAAGCTTTTCTAGTTACATGGTCTTCATCTCTCCTCATAACATGCCCATACCATGCTAACCTATTACTCCTTAACTTCTCATTCAAATTAATTCAATTTAATTTGAGAACTTAAATAAGGGATTGACGAATTTCGTCCATAATGCAGCCGCCTGTAACCCCCGCTAAACTAGTAATTTTAAAACTATAAAACACAAAAAAAAAATATATATATATAAACCTTTCTGCTATCATTAAATAAACTTTATGTGATTTCTCAAGTTTATATAACAAGTTTCTCTCTCGGTTTTTCATTCGGCCGCTCCGAATTTTGATGGTAAGAAAACATTAAGAAATTACATTTTGTTTTGTTTTACTCGATGTAATATCAAATCTTACTGTTTGTTTAACATTTTCAAGTAAAACGACGAAAACATTTTTGTAAGAGAAAAGGTTTTTATTTCACATTTTTATAAATATCGTTTACATACGGCCCATTGAGTTTACAAATTTCTAGCCGGCGTTGTCTGTCCGACCTTAGGGTATCACGTTAGAGGCCTTTAGGTAACCGAATACACAAAGGATTATCAAATCCTAAGTTTCTCAACATAACGTCACTCGTATGCCAGTTGAACACGAGTAAGCTAATCTGCTGATCAACAATATTTTCTGAAATAGTATATGAAATTAAAAACATGATACCTTAAGCGTCGTTAAATTATTTTAACACTGTATATGCGATGATTAATAATACAGTGCGTCAATATGGCAAGGCACGACAACGACAGACTACAAGTATACGGTACAGTACGTACATTGCATGTCGACCTACATATTATGTGCGCATCAGCATAATTGAAGTAAAATTATATTTATTTAATAATTGAATTGTTAGTCACATTCTCGCACTCAGTTACGCTAAGAACTCACGAAGCGGTTTTTACCCGTGGCCGCCGCGGAATTGCGGTTTTATTCCTAAACTCACGAGACCGGTTATTTACGCGGTTTACGCAACCGTCGCAGTTAAGATCATCGTCCGCAAACGTGGCGGGCGATAATCGCAAGGCGGGCGGGCGATTGCAAGACAGGTGGTTAAACGATCAGTTGAGGTCCAGACCGCCAGGTCACCTGCCAACCGGACGCAGAGCTCGCGGGCACACCCCGCCGATGGTGTGGGTAACCGCGGTCCGCGCGATTCTTTTAGTTGCCCGTTGGTGCAGCGGGCCCCGCAAACAACCGCGCGCACCGCGGCCGTAAAACGCGTCGTGAGATGTGCTTTAATTTTTTACATATATATCTGCATTCTATAGAAGCTGTGGGCCCGCAATCACGGCAGCAGCGGATAATAATCGTTTCGTGGGTCCTTAACCTTACAAGTTTCTTGCGATCATTTCAATTAACTAACTAGATGGTGTCTCTCTTGTTAAAACTTTCCAGGGAATTTTTGTGGCAAGGCAGAATCCATACTCCATCAATAAACAAACTATACTACTTAAAACACCACCAATATTACAAAATATATATATATATATAAAACCCAAATAACATAAGATTATGAATGAAATATAAAATCCACTGCATGACATTACAATTTTGTTTTTCAACCATAACTGAAATACCTACTTATAAGGTTTTCTTGATCTAATTATTTTCTTAAACTATCCATAATATTACGATATAATTACGGCGCAGGTGTCGATAAATAATATTAATTGTCTTATATTTATAATGAGCTTAATCTTTCATCTTACATGTTTAATTTTTTAAAGATTTTCAGTATTTATACATCGAGAACAAAGTTAAAATTTGAACTTTATAAGGCTTTAGTTATTTTTACTGATTTTCATAGTTTACATGTACAAAATTTGAGGATCAAAAATTGGATTTAGCTTATTTTTAAATGTAACGACACAATTAGTGTTGTGTATTTCATATTGCGAATCACATTGGAAATAAAGTATTTTTGCATACTTTATTACTATGGTAAAGTAAGTAAAGTGGAGTTGGTAAGCCTACCCATAAGCTACAATGCCGTGAAGTTTCAGTA
>MU160772.1:37152-52683 GCA_015888305.1 Antheraea pernyi | reverse complement strand
ATGGCGACCACCGAGAGACACACTATCCCTCACCGGTCGCCGCTGTCATGCTGGCTTCCATAAATGTCTCTTCACGTTACGCTTGAAGGACCCCATATTATAGGAAGGAGGGAACACACTGAACACATTGTTCTACAGCTTCACGGTACGGCAGAGATAAGAAGTTGCGAACTTTTTAGTTCGTGCCCAGATAGGATTTACCGTAAAACTATGGCTCCGGAGCCCAGCGCGCGTGGTTCGGGTATATGTGGTTCCACGTAGCTCTACCACCTACATAACCATATTGATTTTATTAAAAAAAGAATTATAGTCGCGTTGTTTTAATTTAATGTAAATGGTGCCTTTCTCGGAGTATACGCCAAAAACGAATGTAAATGTCTGTGTTTGTAAAAATATGTAAGATGAAAACATAAACCAGATCGAGTTTCTTATTAAGTCTTCTTGATGACTGTGTTGTTTTCGAACTGTTGCTAGTTTTGACGTTCATAAGTGTCTTTTCAAGGATTAAAGTGATTAAAGTATTTTTGAATTTGGTATATTATCTTCTTCGGTATATTATATTTTCGGTTTTTGTGAATAAATTGTTGCAGGTGTCTATGAATAAGTAATAAAATACATTTCAATCATTTTTTAAATGTCTGTCTGTCTGTCTTTCTTTTTGTATGAACACGCATCACTGCTACAGTACTGGGTTCACAATAAAACCACACCAAGAAAATCATAAAAAATATCTTCGAGAATAACTTAGTCTTTGTTTCATTTAAATCGGTCCGCTCTATAAAGTTATTGTAATTTTAATGACGGCGCGGCGTAAACCATTACATAGTATAAAACAAAGTCCCCTACCGCGTCTGTCTGTCTGTCTGTTAAGCGATAAACTCAAAAACTACCGAACGGATTTTCATGCGGATTTTTTCATAATCAAGGCGGGACAACGTCTGCCGGGCACGCTAGTACGAGATAAAAGTAGATAAGTAAATGGACTTAAAACATTCAGATGAATTTATTAATCACTGTTTTTTACATAAGGTTCGACGTGGACGAAGTCGCCGGTACAACTAGTCTTATTTAAATTTAACATTGAAAATTATAAGAACTCTTAAGGAGGAATGATCATGTAAATGTGACTATTGTAACAAGGGTAGGGAAAAATATAATAAAATTCATGTAACGTAATTTATCGCTGACACCTTATAATTTTATGTGTACAAAGCATCGAGTCAGCAATTTCCACGACAGGGGCACGAATTTATTGTAAAAGTTCGGCAGCCCGATTCCTTTTTTCCCATATTATTACATAGTGTAAAACAAAATCCCCTACCGCGTCTGTCTGTCTGTTCGCGATAAACTCAAAAACTACTGAACGGATTTTCAAGCGGTCTTCACCAATGAATAAAGTGATTCATGAGGAACGTTTTGGTATATAATTTGTTACGCATTTTTTTTATAATCAGGGCGGGCCAACGTCTGCCTGACCCGCTAGTTGTTAATAAATGCTTTGACGAGATGACCACTAATCAGTGTTAATCTAGCATTCACTTACTTTTAGTTTTAGGTGAGATCTAACCATTTTTTTTAAATTAACGTGGAGAAAAACCTTATGACCGTGGGAGAGAGTGGGTTTTGTCCGACTCACACGGACTAAAACCCCACGGTGTACCGACAGACCGTATTGTTGGGGCGGCAAGGGATCGTACTAGCTACTTAAGCTTGGATATCCGCCTCAACGATCCACCCGGCGTAAGCTGACCGCCGGGTTCCTACCTAATAGGGATACAAACTGAGTACACTCCAGCTACCTCCCTTCGTCAGCCGGACCTGTGCAATTAGGAAAGTGAGAGCTATCCTAACATCGAAGAAAGTCTCACATTATTAGCTTTAAATTCCTTTTTTTTTAAATATTTTGAATAAATTAAGTTAATGTAATTTGTTCTTTTTTTTATCGTTTTTTTTATATACCATCACGCCAAAATGACTACACTATGCCTGATGGTAAGCATAGTACAATCCAAAAACAATGGCGAACACCGAGAGAGAAACTATCTATCGCCGGTCGCCGCTGTCATACCGGTTTGTGAAAAGCTGGATATGCACAGGCTGATCCCGAAACATGACCCGCAGAAGCGAATCACTATGACGGGTTTTTTCGCCATATACATGGTGGTTGCGACCCAGTCAGGCTGTAAAACCCTACCACCCCGCATTCGCCATTGCCTCGTTTGTTATTCAGCAGGGTGCACCACGTGCAGGTGAGGTTGGCTTGGGTGTCTCAAGTCTTATGATGTTATTCGACACCCCGCGACACCCTTACGTCCGGCTCTGACATTCGTTATTCGCGATAGCAGAAATCATTATTTATAAATAGGCATTATTATTATCAACGAAGTGTTTTAGTAGTCCGAATAGAAATTTAAATTAGGAAGATATTAAAATGTATATCATAACATTTAAGACATCGTCGCAGTAAAGGAAATAACACGGAGTGTTGCGAAAACACAATTACATAATTTCGGTCGACACCGTACATTCGAATGTTTATAAGCGTCTTAGAAAAAAACTCGTTTTTTATGTATTGTGTCAAAATTGTTGTACGTTGTTAGCTATATTACGGCCTCCCATTTGATTCCGGTTTTCTTATGTAAAAAGTCGGGAAAGAATTAAGATTGTTATTATATGTTACATATTATATATTACATCTTATCTATATTAATAAAAATCAATGTTTGTATGTTTGTCCTCTATGTACTCCGAAATCACTAATCATATTGTTATAATAATTTAGTATGGTGTCTGGGGTAACACTCAATTCCCCTTGAGGGGTCCACCATCTTGACCCCTCAGGCCGCAGTTTGGGTCCCTTAGGAGTGGACAACACCTGTTGGAGGAGCAGACGTAGTGTCGATTAGATAGTCCCTGCTCCTCCGACCAAAAGGTGTAAGAAGGTACCATGGGGTTTTAGTCCGTGCGACTCGGGCATATCCATCCTCTGCTGGCCGGCGAGATGGATATCCGTTAGGGATTTCCCCATGAAAAGTTTACCCAATAAAAAAAAAAAAAAAAAAGGATGTCCGGGGGACTCCCGCGACGGTTCCAGGCACAAAAAAATAATAATATATTAATGTTTTTTTTTCCTATTAATCAAACTGTTTGCTTTAACGGAAAGGGGTTTTTGTTCTTATTGAAACTTTATACACCAAATTTTAATATAATTTTGACATTTTTGACATACATCAATTAAATACAATTAACTGTTTATATAAAACCCTCGGCTGATTTTCTAATAAGCTAGTCTCAAAATGGCGGCTCATGATTTAAATCCGAAATATTTATTACAAAATTTCGCGACAATCGGGAATGTCATTTATGTACCTATCATTACATATTACGATTTAAATCCGAAATATTTATTACAAAATTTCGCGACAATCGGAAATGACATTTATGTACCCATCATTGCATATTATAAAACAAAGTCCTCCGCCGCGTTACAGACAACTCGAAAACTACTTAACGGATTTTTATGCGGTTTTCTCCAGTATATAAAGTGATTCATGAGGATGGTTTAGGTATTTATTTATTAAGTAATTGCTTGAATGAATAGAAACAGCTTTGGTTGAATAAAATCTCGAAACTCTTTTTTTCCATTCGCTTGGTGATTACGTATACCAGTCTGCGTATTATTATAATGGAAGGGTGGGATTAAATAATTCTTTAAAATCATTGTCCTTAAATAAACGATAAAACTCGTATACTACTTCTTACTGTACGTTAGTCTACTTCGCTTACTGTCTTATCGCATTTTGTTGTGGGGGTCAGCAGCTGAGGTAGACACCGTATTTTTATTACAAAAACGGGCAGTTCGAGCAACCCTTAAAGACCAAGTTTCAGTAATTCGGTATCTTAACTGTATCGGCGTTCTCACTGACCAAACGAAACGCAACAATGCAAGCACTGTTACTTCACGTCGGTTTTCTATACCGGGCGAGCCGACCCATTCATGCTGAAACCAATAATAGCTTCAGCGTGGCTCTACCACCTAACCAACTGAATAAAGTATTTTTTTATTTTGATACTGAGGTAATATTTTTCGTTTTTGATTACGTCTGTAGCATCCACAATGCAAACTTTATCACTGCAACCTATAAGTTTCGGAATTTACCGAAATATATCTGATATCAGTGTGTTATTATATTTAATGCTAGTTGTAAGAAATGGTACATCTCTAGAATCCTGTTTTTTGACACCCAATTATTTTTGTAGGATTTATGTATCGGACGTATGCCAATAACTAAGGGTATTCGAATCTAATGATATATATGTTCAGATTAAACGGAGTACATAATCGATGTTTTAGTTGTAAGAAATGGTACATCTCTAGAATCCTGTTTTTTGACACCCAATTATTTTTATAGGATTTATTGTAACGGACGTATGCCAATAACAAAGGGTATACGAATCTAATGATAGATATGTTCAGTTTAAACGGTGTACAGAATCGATGTTAACGTTATTCACAGCGGTAGACGGACGGCCATCACGATCGTGTTGGAACTCTGCAAACCAGCTATAGACAGTCGATTTGAATAGTGCTTCATTGCCGAAACTAGTTTGAAGCGAACGGCACTCTACTAAGGTAAAAAACTATAAATATGTAGTTTTATGATTTTTTTTTGTTTTATTTTTGGCATCGAATCTTCTAGACTATTACTGCCATTGTTCAATAAGTTAGTATTACAAGTTTTTTGTGATAGTTTCAATGTTCTTAGTTAGTATAGACAGTCGATTTGAATAGTGCTTCATTGCCGAAACTAGTTTGAAGCGAACGGCACTCTACTAAGGTAAAAAACTATAAATATGTAATTTCATGACTTTTTTTGTTTTATTTTTGGCATCGAATCTTCTAGACTATTACTGCCATTGTTCAATAGGTTATTATTACAAGTTTTTTTGATAGTTTCAATGTTCTGATAACATGTTGGACCCCTTGTTAGATACTTTCCAGTGAGTTTTTATGGCACCTTCAGAGCACATGATCCGTAGTATTGTTTCCTAATCATTTGTGCATAGTAGCCGAACTATATTACGTAAAATAGCTCCACTAATAAAAGTTGAAAAGATAAAATACAGAGTCAAATAACACAAGATTATAAATAAAATATAAAAAGTGCTGCATGACAGTCTAAGATCTCGCCAAAAACATAATTTTCAAGAGTTATTTTTATGGTAAAATAGACTCAACATTTAAAATGATGCCAAAATGTAAATAGAAATGACAAATACACGAAATAAATTGCGTTTAAAGCAAAAGAGTTCTATTTTCAAATGTCGTAGTTACTTTTAAATATTAAAGCGTATTGGTGGCCAGCACCAAAAACTATTACTCTTTATAAAATCAAATAAAATTATAAACATCATCTGAATCCTGAATATAATCCAAGCATTATAATCGTAAATATGTCAATTTAATATTAGCTATAAAAGGTTTTGTAAATTAATTTGTTAGCACATTTTATTATATGAAATCAGTATAATTGGGTATAACTTTAAATAAAATATTATTGAACATTCAATTTTTATCTCAATAAGTTGTTGACGCCATGTTTTGTAATCACAACAATATATTTTAATAATATATTTGTTTATTGCCACCTGCATATTAAATTTATCTGTCAAGCAATACAGTTAGATAAATTTCAATATTTAGTTTTAATATTAATATACTATGGCGTAGGAATGAAATACGATGAGCTGCGTGACATGGTACTCGGCTGACGTAGGCATTCACAGTTTCGTCTTTCTTGGTAACACTCGTCGCACGACATGGTTATTCTTATTTCAGTATCGCTTAGCGAACTTTTTGAACTTCAGTCCGGTGAACATGTGAAGGTGAACCTGTTACTACTAGAACAACAATAACAACTCAAAACAATATAAAAAAGACACTGAAGATTTGGTTAAATATAAAAAGATTATGACCTAAAACAGAGAGCATATTTTAACTTCATCATTGGGTTTATAATTGGCAACCGTTTTTATATTTGTAATACAGGTCGTTTATAATTATGTAAAACAAAAAAAAATTGTTTGAAATAATTTTGATATACTGTATAGTGCTGCCATCTACTTTTCACTATTAATACTCTTAAAACAGTTAATTTTGTATAGATAAAATCGTACAATGTAAGACAGATAAATCGTTCACAAATAAATTAATAGATGGCAGTAAAATAAATTTTTACTTCTTATACCATTTCAAGCCAAGGACGATTTTTATATATATAATTTATTTAGTCCATCTGAGACAACGGTAAATCTAAGTCTACTGAATTTAATTTTATATAGTTTGCAGTATATAAGTCACCTATGGATTCACTGTTTGTATCAGTGCCTTTAAAATTACTGTAACTTTTGTTTACGTATATTTCAACGCGTTCTTTCAACACCTTTTGATTATTACAAGTTTACCTTAAAAGATATGACCTTTATTGGCCATTGGTCTGAGTCTCCTGAGATGTTAAAAGTGAAAAATCTTTTAAAAACACAAAATTACGTTACATAAAAAATTTTGCACGACGTGGCAGTGTTACTATTTTTATACATACCCTGAAAATGAAGTGAAATAAAGTCAACAAATCTTTATTTTCCTTCAGTTTTTTTTTATACTAGCACGGCAAAATGATTACACTATGCCTGATGGTAAGCAGTACAATCCAAAAACAATGGCGACCGACCACCGAGAGAGAAACTATCTATCGCCGGTCGTCGCTGTCATGCCGGCTTGCGAAAAGCTGGATATGCACAAGCTGATTCCTAAACGCAACCCGCAGAAGCGAATCATTATGACGGGCTTTTTCACCATATACATGGTGGTCGCGACCCAGTCAAGCTGTAAAACCCTACCACCCCGCTTTCGCCATTGCCTCGTTCGTTATTCAGCAGGGTGCACCACGTGCAGTTGGGGTTGGCTTGGGTGGCTCAAGTCTTATGATGTTATTCGACACATATTACACCCCAGTTATAATGGGAAACATACTATAACGTAATTAATAAAGAATGGGTTTCAGTAAAACACATATTTATTTTTGTAAATTTTAATAGACTTAAAAAAACAAACACTCAAATTTTGATTGTCATACTCCTACGTATACTCTGAAAGAAAATCAACGTCTTGAAAAAGTGCACATATAAGATATCCTTAAATACAATTATTACCTCAGAATATTATATTTATAAGCTAAACGCATAAATAAATATACGAATAAATAAAAAACAAAAATAGTCGAACATATCTATACTAATATTATAATATTATAAGAGGTAAAGTTTGTGACGTTGTAGGGGGTAAACTCAGGAACTACTGGTACGATTTGAAAACGTAAAACGCGTGCAATGAGCGAGACTCTCGATTCTCAGGCCCCATTGCTACGTCCATTACCACGCTATTTTTAGAGATGCCTTCTATCTGGGCGTACGTAAAATCACTTACGATTAGTTATTTTGAAAAAGCCGCGAATCATCCCGGTCCGTTAGTGGTATCCGCCGCAAAATACGAACCCGTACCAAACGCTGCGCGTTGTAAAAGACGCCCGCGACATATTTTTACCGACCCTCCCGATGAAATAACGGCAGTGAACGATCAGTACCAGCCTGTCTCTCCAAACAGAGCGTGCTCACGCCCACGCCCGCGTAACCACAGATCACGCCGCCGTGGTCTAGAGATAAATTTCGCTCCCGCACACCAGACTAGGCCCCCCTCGGCAACTGCTCAAGCCTAGGTCCGTTCCCACGGCGTCGAGCCCTTGAGTACGCTGCTCGCGCGATACAGTGACACAAAATCTCACATCACTGCGACAACATTACTCATGTCACCTCCACACACGTGCACGCATACACGCTTACACATGCAAGTGGAAGGGTTTTATCTCTTTTCCCTTATCAAACTGAAAAAGTTTAGAATATCATCTGGACAGGCTCTAAAGCTCCAACTCGATTGCTAGGATTCGAATCTACATCCATTGACGCGGTATCCGAATACGCTATCGACTATGCCGTAATAGCTTCTTATTCAGTACTGATACTTCAATAGTTTTGACGTGAATCAACCTTATAGGAACTGTATTTTCATTATACATATTAGCTTCTGCCTGCGACTTCATCCGCGTGGAATTGTTCCTTTGTGCTAACGCTAACAGGCAGAGGAAGCTATCAAAAAGATTTTTTTTAAGATTCTTCATTGCTGCTCAGCTGCTATTGATCTTAGCATGATATATAGCCTCCCTCGATAAATGAGCTATCTAACACTGAAATAATTTTTCAAATCGGACAAATAGTTACTGAGATTAGAGGGTTCAAAACAAACTCTTCTTCTTTAGAATATTAGCGCATCTAGATAAAGATAGAAGATTTTATCTCTATAATTTTTTTTTATAAAGTATGATACTTCAAATTGTCTGTAATATTTCTCTAATTCCAATTTTGCTACTCTACAAGGCAGTCAAGCGCAATTTTATACTTATGCGCTTATTTACCATACGTAATGATCGTTCACTACCAAGGTAATGGGCAATTTCCTTTGTTGTTATTAACATACCATTTTCATATTCCAATGCTGTTCTTTCATACATATTTATTTAGGACTACCTGTGAACCGCAAGTTCTCTCGTGTTTATTCAAAATAAATATATTATCAACTAACTTAGCTTAAATAATTTCTGTATACAGCACTTTAAGAAGCAGCACGGTAAGACAATATACTCAATAAAAAATCCGAAGTATAATAGTTAAGTAAAATAATAATAGTACTTGCTCATATTAAAACGATTTGTAACATGAGCAATAAAATAAAACAAAGCAGAAAAAAATGCGGATAAAAAGTCTGCAAAAATTATGAAAAAAACATAGGCGTTCACACTTCGACACTTTTCCACAACGCCGTGATTTCGTCACGAGCTAATGAAAGCTGAAATTCATTACATAATTCGAAATTGTCATTCGCCGCTGTGTCTCAACAGGTCACTCACACCTTTGAACCAAACAACAAATTAATGTAAGATGTATGTCATATCTAGTCCTTTTACGAACTAACTCAACGGCTTAATAAAGTTTTGATCTTAAAATAAATATTTATATTATAGTCTATTGGAAATTATATGATTTCTACTATTTACTTAGTTTTCAGTTACAAACTTTATTACTTAAAATAACTAGAAGTTAGAAAATATTCAATTTTAGTATAGTTATTGTAAAATTTCAATAATTGAAGCCTCGTCTATGATATTAAGACTTGTTTATTGGACATCTGATAACAAGCATTTTATTTTATAAGTTATAAATTAGCAGAAAGACATTCAGCCCACCTAATGTGAAATGACCACTGCAACCTTTTTAACCAATCTCAAGAGACCGTCAGCCCTGAGGCCAGTTACAATAAATTGCTACATCGAGGACTGACTCAGAATACCCTATGTAGCAGTAGCAACATGTTGGTTAAGTGATTTGATTGATGGAATGTCAAATCAATACTTTCAGGTCCGAAACCCGGCATGTATTAAACTAATTTTCGGAATACGCTTACATTTGTATGATTATCGACTGACGATGAAGGAAAATATCGTAGGGAAACGTGAACCTAAGGTATATACTTGTAGTACTATCGTATGTGGAAATATATAATATTCGGAGTTTGATATCTGTAGGACGTGGGCTGACGTTGTAATTATGGCCATGCATTCTTTTGAAAAGATGCTCATAACCCTGCACTGCGGTGTTCACAAATTTCCAGGAATAGGCTAATATTTATATGTTGTATATAATGCCTCAACAATTGTAAGAAGAAAAAAAATCGAATTCCGTGTACTGGTGTACATACAATTAAAAGCAAGGACCCAAGAGCATGTATAAATGGTAGAAACCTATTTTGTATAGTCTGTACATACTGGAGAATATTTTCTATCTTACAAATCCTTAGGATTGTGGTGTGCTGATTGATATATTTACAGCATTCACTTTCTAAGTCACTTATACCACAAACACATTGAAAAAACGTTAACTACGTTTTATTTGAGCCTGCCCTCTAATAAGGGGTGTAATTTTGGGGTGTAATTGGTGTCGAATAACATCTAAGGCATGAGACATCTAAGCCAACCTCACCTGCACGTGGTGCACCCGGCTGAATAACGAATGGCGAAAGCGGGGTGATAGGGTTTTACAGCCCGACTGGGTCGCAACCACCATGTATATGGCGAAAAAGCCCGTCATAGTGACTCGCTTCTGCGAGTCGCGTTTCGGGATCAGCCTGTGCATATACAGCTTTTCGCGGGCCGGCATGACAGCGGCGACCGGCGATGGATAGTGTATCACTCGGTGGTCGCCATTGTTTTTGGATTGTACTGTGCTTACCATCAGGCACAGTGTAGTCACTTTGCCGTGCTACTATAAAAAAAAAAGAAAAAAAAGCTTCATATGACTTTGAACAATGTATTTTCTCATCAATTGATTCAATTCTTACAAAAAAACTGATAAGCGATTAACTGTAGGTGGTAGAGCCAAGCTGAAGCTATTACTGGTTTCAGCATGAATGGGTCGGCTCGACCGGGGTAGTACCACCCTCTCGGAGAAAACCGACGTGAAGTAACAGTGCTTGCATTGTTGCATTTCGTTCGGTCAGTGAGAGCGCCGGAGACCCACCTACCCTCCCCTTCCCCTTCCTTTTTCCTTTCCTCTTAAAACTCAGTCTGGCAACGCACTTGCGACTCCTCTGGTGTTGCAAGTGTCTATGGACGGTGGTGATCACTTAACATCAAGTGACCCATCTGTTCGTTTGTCTCCTATGACATAAAAAAAAACTATATGATTTGGTTTAGCATATTACTCGAGCGGTTCGTAGATTTAATAAACTTTCAGACCTTGCCTTGGCTTCGACAACAGTTGTGCAAAAGAAAGAGGCTCATATTTATACCCAGCAGTGGTATAGAAAAACGGATAAGAAAAAAAATCTATACTTCAGTGAGAATCTAATTCAATACACATTTAAAAAACAATGCGTGTATCAGTGTGTACATGCGAAGGAAGTGAAAATTCTTTGGCTTATATGTATTAAATTATATATATTTAAGAATGCTCATATACTATCGAATTTCCATAGTATAAATACTGAACTATATATTTATTCCTTTTGGCATAATATTAGATCCAGACAGACTCAAATACATACCTACCTTTAACGCATAACGAAAATTCTTCGCTACTGTGAGATATTAAAACGGACAAGGGAAAAATCTATATATTCGCGTGAATCTAATTCAGTATCTATTTAAAAAACAGTGTGTGTTTCAGTGTGTACACGCGAAGGGAATGAAACTTCTTTGGTTTCTATGTATTCAATTATTATATTTAACTACCGTACCATAAGAAGGTCCATTTCAATAAAACTTCGAATTACTGTACTCTGTTCTATTCATATTTACAATAATCCATAAATTAAAGCTCTAACTACAGTTCCGTAAAAGCCTATACGTACTTTAATTCTAATTGATATTCTAAAGACGTAACATTGTCATGTAACTAACTTTATAACAAAACCAGTCACATAAATGACTGTAGTTACTAGTGATTTGTAGAACGACACTACAATCGCTAAATCACAAGCAAAGGAACATAATAGGTATGCATCAGCGGTTGTTCTTAGGAAGGTTATGTGTTCTTAATTATCTTTTGTAGGTGGTAGAACCATACTAATACTGGTTTCAGCATGAATGGGTCGGCTCGTCCCTGATAGTACCACCCTTTCACAGAAAACCGACGTGAAGTAACAGCGCTTGCATTGTTGCGTTTCGTTCGGTCAGTGGGAGCGCCGGAGGCCCCCCTTCGCCCCATCCCACTAACACAGGCTGGCAATGCACTTGCGACTCCTCTGGTGTTGCTAGTGTCTATGGACGGCGGTGGTTACTTAGCATCAGGTGACCCGCATGTTCGTTGGCCATAGGAGGCATAAAAAAATCTTTATTTATTAAAAAAAACGAATTAGTCAGTCTGTTAGTCTTCTATCTATAATGAAGATACAGTTCCTTTAAGGCTGTATTACGTAAAAACTACGAAAACATGTAAATCATACGGCTATGACCATTCGATGTGGACCTTTTGTGGAAGATTCTAAGCTACTTATTTCTTGGATTCGATTGACCTTTTCCCATCTTCTTTATTACTGGAAGCGGACGGGAATTGTAATTCAAAAATAGTTAACCGATTTACATTAAACTCCTTATTATATTTTTTGCAAAAAAACTAACTTCTGCATTATATTTAGTCACACATGATTTAGGTTGTTGTTCACAGATGGAACCACAGTCGTGCTTTCATGTGGTCACTGTGTTTTAATGACATGTGGCTATCGATCAAATATAATTCAATTAGTCAGGTGTATCAAATAATCAATTGTCCTCTTGTTCGTTATCTTGGTCAAAAACAAAGTATCGACAAAATTTCCGTAATAGGACATCATAGATTTTGATTTCTTTTATTACATTAATAAGAAATGAGTATATTATGTTATTATATTCGACTTAAAATTATTAACAAGCAAATTGTTAGTAACTTTTATATTTAAATCGCAGTGACTATTTTCACACGTCAAAGCAAATTCGAATTCCTCATTCGTTACGCGACTACTGAGCCTTTTTGTTTCTGTTATTTATTTGATCTTATTGCTATATAGAGTTTCCATCTTTTAATATTGCCGAATGATTGATGACTCAATTTGGCGCTGCGAGATTCAATTTGTGTCGAACAGTGCAGCGGCCAAAATTTAGCATCACTCGGGGAGCATGTGCAGGGGAATGAGACACTTCTTGCGTATGCGAATAACATCAGCCCTCTACCTTATCTATTATTCCACTGCCTGATAGGAAGAACGCTTAAGAAACTAAGCAAATAAGGTTTTTATCGACCTTACTAGAATTTTTTACCCGCTGACTCTTTCTGCTATACCACTCTAACTCAAACCAGTTAGCGTTTAATAAGGGTTGATGTGCATCCATGCATGCATATAAAATCTTTTAAATTTTACACCCGTTTAATTTACCATATATCAGTTGCATCGGATGATATAGACTCTGCCTCAGACCTCAATTACATAAGTAAAGTAGGGATGGCATTATTAAACGGGCGGGTTTTTGGTGACTTTTTGGTAGCCTTAGTATCATTTGCGATAGTCTTGTGTTGGTTTAATTTACTTATATAGGTTATCCATTGTGTAAGTGTTTATGCGAGGTTGGATCTTGAATACTAGATTTAATACGAACGGTCTAAATATTAGAAGCTGTGAGAAACTGGTCGTCCCATGTTTCAGATACAGTAACGTTATAGAGTGGATCAATATGTGAACGATGGTGATGTCTGGAATAGACTCCTCTCTGTGTATCCACTAAAAATAACTGTGACTTATATTATTCATAAATGTTAGAAAGAAAAACCAGATCGAGATTCTTACCGGTTCTTCTCGTTGACTGGATTGTTTTCCGAACCGGTGGTAGTTTTGACGTTTATAATTGCCTTCTTAGGGCCTAGATTGAATAAAGTATTTTTAATATTTTTTTCTTTCAACCATCACACTGCATTCTTGACAAACATAAAGTGTTACCTGCTCTACCGTGTTCCGGTCTGAAAGGTATATTTGGTTACGCAGTAATGAACATATGAGTTGTTTCTTTCTTGGTATGACTGCAATCCGTTTTGGCGAAGGCCGTGCGTTACAGCAATCAATGCCCTTTTACTATTAGAATTACATAAATATGCATACCGTCGAAATGAATCTCTGTTCTTACCTGAACCTAAACTGCGGCGTTTATTTAATATTTTACTTGAATTTTTGGTCAACGTTTGCTAACGTAATTGTTATTGGGGATCCCTTTTTTTTAAAACTGACTATCTTTTTTTTTATATCATAGGAGGCAAACGAACAGGTGGGTCATCTGATGTTAAGCGATCATCACCGTCCATAGGCACTTGCAACACCAGAAGGGTCACATCTGTTGCCACCCTCTGTTTGGGGGAGGGGGAGTGGGGAAGGGGCGAGGGAGAAGGGAGGTGGGTTATCCGGCGCTCTCACTGACCGAACGAAACGCAATAATGCAAGCACTGTTACTTCACGTCGGTTTTCTGCGAGAGGGTGGTACTACCCCGGGTGAGTCGACCCATTCGTGCTGAAACCAGTAATAGCTTCAGCATGGCTCTACCACCTCTGACTAACGCTATTGGTCTGATGGCTCGCCAGACTACTAAGGCAAGCACTTAAGGCATTTCACCGTATGGCAACAAGCTCAAGGGTGCCAGAGTGGCCTATTGCCTTGGAAGCGAACCTGTCTAAGCAAGATAAGCTAGCTATTTACACATATAAGAATTCGAATGACACACATGTACACTGTCATGTATGAATGGGGGGGGGGAGTATTAGAATTGCTGCAGTCTAATACTTTTTTAAGTTGTATCAAAATTACCGTGGGTTATGTTGGTTACATAATATCAGCTGCAATTAATACCAATTGGTTATTTTTGCGACCTTACAAAATAGAAAAAAACGTATTTTCCACTTCTATATATTATATTGAAATACTAGCTCACCCGTGCAACTTCGTCTGCATCAAATCGATTGTCACCGGTTTCAATTGTATTTTTCCACTTCTATATATTATATTGAAATACTAGCTCACCCGTGCAACTTCGTCTGCATCAAATCGATTGTCACCGGTTTCAATTGTATTTTTATACGCAAAAAAATTTAATAAACCTAAAACCCGATTGCAGCCATCCCATTTTCCCATTGTAAATCCAAACTATCAAGGGACTCCCTCAAACATATACCTAGATGGTATGTGAGAAATCTATTAAAATAAGCCTACAACCCGTTCGTAACATCATCTACCGGGTTCAATTAAAATAAAACTAACCTACGTATATTGGCGGTAATGTAAAAAAAACTTTATAGTTCTATGGACCTCCAGTTGGAACGAAGTTCCATTTCCTTTTTTGTAGGCGTTTACTATACAGGCAGTATAGTTAACATTATAAAATATCAAGTTAATAGACTTAAATTGTAAATGAAATGATAAAATATATTCATAAAATAAATAGTGATATTTTAAACACTGAACGACATCATAACTATTTTCAACTTGTATTAAAACTTTTTCACACTCCATTGTATTAAAGAAAAATATAAATATTAAAAAGCAAGATGCGTCAACTGTCACTTGCCTGTGACTATTTGTCTAAGAGCTAGGCATCAGTTACGACAGCGAATTTCAATAAGCCAAATTTTATAAATATCTTTATGTTCTTCCTCATAGCGTGCGGGCGGCTGGTTGCCGGTAAACGTTGCGTTTATTAGTGCATATCGCACCTTTACAGGCAAAAATATTAAACTTTATAAAATTTTAGAATGTTTTGTTTTTCACTAACTTTGAAACGCTACTAAAACATGAAATTATTATTGCCAGACATTTTTGTTATTAAGAATAATGTGCCCGATGCTATTTT
>MU160772.1:13428-29687 GCA_015888305.1 Antheraea pernyi | reverse complement strand
GTGTATTCAACTTTAAGGTTGAGTTTAACGAATCATGCTTATTATTTAAAAAGTAATTAACAACAGAACAACGAAATTTTTGCGCTACAAATCTCATACGACAATACATAGTTTTAAAGTCATTTTTTCTGATTTTTTACTGTGCAGATTCATAATCAAAATAATTTATTCAATTTAGGCCTTAAGAAGGCGCTTATGGACGTCGAAGCTACCACCGGTTCTCTGGTATGTTATTGTGGTGGTTTATCTGTTCATGTTATATATTTTTACATAACATAAATAGTTACATTCGTTATTATACGTAAGCGTGGAATGGTTATTTTGCGCTAAAACGCAGCGGAAACTCTAAAAAGGAAAAAAATACCCCGATTTTGCAACATTCTTCATTGCTGCTCCGCTCCTATGGGTCTTAGCGTGATGATATATAGCCTATAACCTTCCCAACATTCTTTCTTAAAGGCCTTTTGACAGCCAAATCTGTTAGCCATAATACTTGAACTTTTTATGAGGTAAATCAGTACCATGATTTGAGACTTCATTGTAGATCTTAATAAGCTTTTCATAATCCTAATGAATCTATATATCTATTAACGTGCAAATATGTTTAAGGCTTGGGTTTTACATTTAATTTTATTATCAAGAAAATGCCCGCCTGTGTTTCGCACGGTTGTACTAATGAAGAGAATGTTACCAAAACTTGCATTTACAGTATCACCATATCATGAAATAAAATAGCAGCTGAACAACTAAAGGTCAATTTGTGAATTCTACCAATATCTTTAAAGATCTCTGTACAGTTTTCATTCTCAGTCCCTTTTTATATGAAGATTTTGAAGTTATATTTCTTTTGGCGCGTTAGGGAAAAATGGTTGGAGAAAATTTTTAAAAACCGACACCCTGATGTTAGCTATAGTCAACATTTTGTTTCTTTGTATTTGTTGTTTGTATTTCTTTGTATTAAAACTTTCAATGTATTAAATACCTTTTTTCTATTGTTAGTGTCGTTTTTTCTACAAACGTAGAATAAAGCGAAAAATAAAGTTTTTGAAAAGATTTTTATCTTGTTACACCACAGAAGTATAACTTCTAACGCGTGTACATAAGTACACACACACGGTTTTTTTTAATATACACTCGTATATCATAGGGGGCTAACGTAAAGGTGGGTTACCTGCTGTTAAGTGATCACAGCCGTCCATAGACACTAGCAAGCACCAGGGGAGTCGCAAGTGCGTTGCCGGCCTGTGTTTGAGAGGAGGGGGAGGGGGGAGTGTCGAAAGAGAGGGGAGATGGGCCTCCAGCGCTCTAACTGACCGAACGAACCGCAACAGTGCAAGCACTGTTACTTCACGTCGGTTTACTGTGAGAGGGTGGTACTACCCCGAGTGAGCCGACCCATTCATGCTGAAACCAAAAATAGCTTCAGTGTGGCTCTACCACCCTATAAAACATTCTATATACTTTTGTTTCAACGTGTGACAATACTTAATATTAAAAACAGTTTAGCCTAAAATAATAACATTCTTTTTTAATTTTGATGAAGGCTTAATTTCCTTCACGACTATATCGCCTAAGTAACATACAAACATAAACTTAACAATGGCTTACATTAATTTAGTATCGTTCCCTAGCATACTTGGAGATAGGGTCAGACAATAAGGAATTGTACAAACTAATGTGGAACGAACCAGAAGCATTAAGCCGAGATCTAATACCTTCTCCTCGAAAAAATTCTGCCAAGATGTGGTGCATACCACCAATGAGCCTGCAACTCTGGCAGAGTGGTGATGGTATTTTACGCATCATATACGCGACCTTTTTAGATGGGATGTATTCTGAGCGTAATCTCATTCCTATGATTGCTTCCCGATAGGTAATCGTACTGTTATCAATCCAGGGTAACTTTATGGAACGTGGCAGAATTGTTTTGTACCATATTCATCTTGTTGTAGAACGCTCATCCAAGTATTTCTTCCAATGAGAGTAAAACATACGCTCAAGTACAACTGCTGAAACACACCTATAGTTTGATGTTAGTTTTGAGTTCTAAGTTTGGCGAACTGAAAGCCAAACCACCTATATACAATACGATTATAGCAACGCCATGTGGACCTTTTTTTTTGTACGCCGCACTATGGGAGTGTCGCGGCGGAGCGTGAGCAAGCTCCGTGACACCCCCGGCGGCAGAAGCTTCCACGCCACTCCCGGCTGAGACAGCCCGGATGCGAGACTACCTCCCAGCCCGCCGAGCCCGTGCAATTGGAGGTCAGGGCCCCCGCCCCTTCCCCCCTGGGTTCAGCCGGCAACAGAGAGGAAATTCCCGCAGTCGCCGCTCCGCCATTGATTTTTTTTAACGAGGTTTTCTCCTCATCCGCCATAGCCTCCCCGAGGACCACTCCGTCCTAAGCTACGCTATCTCCCCTCCGCCCGGCGTGTGGACCTGCCCTAAGTGTGATTGCACGTTTACCGCGAAAGTAAGATATACCAGTCACTTATACACGAAATCGCAGAGCAGTAGACTGTTGGGATTTGGTCTTTTAGGTGCAGATGATTATAGATTAGTGATAGACTTTCAAATCGAGTGAGGTATCTTACCGGGCGACATCCAGCAAAGAGATCACCATACAAGTAATACAATTCCTAGACATCACTAGGTTATGCCTTCGCTGAAAACAAGATAATAAAAGTTTTGAATAACATAAATCAGATAACAATGTTTTTCTACATAATAAAATCAATATATTAAATATAATTAATATGTTCAGTTTAAAACAAACTATAACAAATAATTAAAAACCGCTGGCGTTTGTATAACAGAATACAATTAAAATTAAGTAAGAATGACATATTGTATAACCATGGCATAACGTTACATAACTTCTTTGTTGTTAGTACGTTAAAGTGGTAGCAATGAAGTAAACGCTCTCTCAGGGCCTAAAATGAGCAAAGTCTATTCGACTTTGATAGTAAATGTTTTAAGGCATAACATAAGGCTTAGTTTCAGGGTTACAGAACAATTGCAATTTCGACTGTAGTAGTAACATTGCCACAGTTATTACTTCCAGAAAATAACAATGTTCGCGCCACTATTTCCAGTAGCTTACTTATCCCAGGCTTGCTATGCAGAATAGCACGAGAGGTATCAATTTAATTTTTAAAAGTATGGCCTTATTATAGACTGGTATTAATATTATATATGTCATCTATATATGCTACAGTAACCGCTTCCACAGTTTGATTAGATTTCCATTATTAGGAAAAAAAAGGAAAAAAATACCCCGATTTTGCAACATTCTTCATTGCTGCTCCGCTCCTATGGGTCTTAGCGTGATGATATATAGCCTATAACCTTCCCTAATAAGTGAGCTATATAACACTGAAAGAATTTTCCAAATCGGACCAGTAGTTCCTGAGATTACCCCTTACAACGTCACAAAGTCACAAACTCTACCTCTTTATAATATTAGTATAGATATATATAAGGGTGTGCCAAAAAAGTCGATTTTTTTTTCTCGCTCTCACCCCAAATTGTCATAATATATATCCAAACAAAAATTATGTCTAAAAGACAGCTCTTAATTTCAATTTTAAGACGTCCTTCAACGAACTTTAAATTTTCGCATATAAATAATATAGAGAATTTTTTTTTACATTTTGTCATTTGCAAACTCTGGAGAGTTTTATTTTGTAAAAATGAATGGAGAGGTCTGATTAAGCGATAAATTTTCAACAAAAAATTCATTGAGCCAATGTCAAGCCAATTCATAAGCACTGCTATTGATAATAACAGTTGAATAGCAAATTTCAAGTTCAAAGTTCAAGTTCACAGTTCGAAAGATTTGTCAACTAACAAATATTGCCATTGCTAGGTTGGTTTAATTCGCATACTAGCTTCATGTCTTATGGTATTTAACTGTGGAGGACATCAGCTGAGACAGACACCATACTTCCACAACAAAGACAGGCAGTACCTGCAATTTTTAATATGAGGCCTCGCGAACCATTAAATGCTAAGTCTTAGAGATTCAGTATCTAAACTCTGCTCTCCAGATACATTTTTATTACTCTAATGTATGTCCGCAAAACTTAGATAAGCAGGATTTGTATTGTATTAAATGTAAATACTTGAAACAATAACAAATTTGACATTCTATATTTCAGGTTCACAGAGACCAGTAACAGTTTTTTAGGTAATAGTGTTAGGTTCTATAACAAAGTCCCAAAGCACATTGCAGATTTGCCAGATAGTAAGTTTAAGCACCATGTCATGCTGGTTTTAATGTCTACAAGGCTTAAGGTGGATCAATATGTGAACGATGGTAACGCCTAGAAGTGACACCTCTTTCTGTGCATCCGCCGAAAACGAATCTATTTATATCTAGAACTATGTATGTTCATAAAAACATTTTCGGTGTTATTATAAAAAAGTTAAGTACTTGGTTTTAAAAGGTTTCCAATTAAATGCACTGCGCTCGACGGGGGCGGTAATACGTAAGCGTGGAATGGTTATTTTGCGCTAAAACGCAGCGGAAGCTCTGAAAAGGAAAAAAATACCCCGATTTTGCAACATTCTTCATTGCTGCTCCGCTCCTATGGGTCTTAGCGTGATGATATATAGCCTATAACCTTCCCTAATAAGTGAGCTATATAACACTGAAAGAATTTTCCAAATCGGACCAGTAGTTCCTGAGATTACCCCTTACAACGTCACAAAGTCACAAACTCTACCTCTTTATAATATTAGTATAGATATATATAAGGGTGTGCCAAAAAAGTCGATTTTTTTTTCTCGCTCTCACCCCAAATTGTCATAATATATATCCAAACAAAAATTATGTCTAAAAGACAGCTCTTAATTTCAATTTTAAGACGTCCTTCAACGAACTTTAAATTTTCGCATATAAATAATATAGAGAATTTTTTTTTACATTTTGTCATTTGCAAACTCTGGAGAGTTTTATTTTGTAAAAATGAATGGAGAGGTCTGATTAAGCGATAAATTTTCAACAAAAAATTCATTGAGCCAATGTCAAGCCAATTCATAAGCACTGCTATTGATAATAACAGTTGAATAGCAAATTTCAAGTTCAAAGTTCAAGTTCACAGTTCGAAAGATTTGTCAACTAACAAATATTGCCATTGCTAGGTTGGTTTAATTCGCATACTAGCTTCATGTCTTATGGTATTTAACTGTGGAGGACATCAGCTGAGACAGACACCATACTTCCACAACAAAGACAGGCAGTACCTGCAATTTTTAATATGAGGCCTCGCGAACCATTAAATGCTAAGTCTTAGAGATTCAGTATCTAAACTCTGCTCTCCAGATACATTTTTATTACTCTAATGTATGTCCGCAAAACTTAGATAAGCAGGATTTGTATTGTATTAAATGTAAATACTTGAAACAATAACAAATTTGACATTCTATATTTCAGGTTCACAGAGACCAGTAACAGTTTTTTAGGTAATAGTGTTAGGTTCTATAACAAAGTCCCAAAGCACATTGCAGATTTGCCAGATAGTAAGTTTAAGCACCATGTCATGCTGGTTTTAATGTCTACAAGGCTTAAGGTGGATCAATATGTGAACGATGGTAACGCCTAGAAGTGACACCTCTTTCTGTGCATCCGCCGAAAACGAATCTATTTATATCTAGAACTATGTATGTTCATAAAAACATTTTCGGTGTTATTATAAAAAAGTTAAGTACTTGGTTTTAAAAGGTTTCCAATTAAATGCACTGCGCTCGACGGAGACAAGTTCGCGTTATCCTTTTTCGCAAGTCTAACCTAACGTAACCAAAGCGAGACAAAGGAGCAAGATGGTGAACATTCAGCGACCGCGGTGCATTTAATTCGAAACCTTTTTAAAGCAAGTGTTCAATACGTATTTAACTTTTTGTAAATAGAGAATTTTTTTTTACATTTTGTCATTTGCAAACTCTGGAGAGTTTTATTTTGTAAAAATGAATGGAGAGGTCTGATTAAGCGATAAATTTTCAACAAAAAATTCATTGAGCCAATGTCAAGCCAATTCATAAGCACTGCTATTGATAATAACAGTTGAATAGCAAATTTCAAGTTCAAAGTTCAAGTTCACAGTTCGAAAGATTTGTCAACTAACAAATATTGCCATTGCTAGGTTGGTTTAATTCGCATACTAGCTTCATGTCTTATGGTATTTAACTGTGGAGGACATCAGCTGAGACAGACACCATACTTCCACAACAAAGACAGGCAGTACCTGCAATTTTTAATATGAGGCCTCGCGAACCATTAAATGCTAAGTCTTAGAGATTCAGTATCTAAACTCTGCTCTCCAGATACATTTTTATTACTCTAATGTATGTCCGCAAAACTTAGATAAGCAGGATTTGTATTGTATTAAATGTAAATACTTGAAACAATAACAAATTTGACATTCTATATTTCAGGTTCACAGAGACCAGTAACAGTTTTTTAGGTAATAGTGTTAGGTTCTATAACAAAGTCCCAAAGCACATTGCAGATTTGCCAGATAGTAAGTTTAAGCACCATGTCATGCTGGTTTTAATGTCTACAAGGCTTAAGGTGGATCAATATGTGAACGATGGTAACGCCTAGAAGTGACACCTCTTTCTGTGCATCCGCCGAAAACGAATCTATTTATATCTAGAACTATGTATGTTCATAAAAACATTTTCGGTGTTATTATAAAAAAGTTAAGTACTTGGTTTTAAAAGGTTTCCAATTAAATGCACTGCGCTCGACGGAGACAAGTTCGCGTTATCCTTTTTCGCAAGTCTAACCTAACGTAACCAAAGCGAGACAAAGGAGCAAGATGGTGAACATTCAGCGACCGCGGTGCATTTAATTCGAAACCTTTTTAAAGCAAGTGTTCAATACGTATTTAACTTTTTGTAAAACCGTTTATATTTCATGCTTTGTACAATAAAAAGATAACCACAGATCAAGTTTCTTACCGGTTCTTCTAGATAGCTGGGTTGTTTTCCAAGTCTGTGGTGGTTATGACGTTCATAAGTGCCTAGATT
Source organism: Antheraea pernyi (assembly GCA_015888305.1). NCBI lineage: Eukaryota > Metazoa > Arthropoda > Insecta > Lepidoptera > Saturniidae > Antheraea > Antheraea pernyi. The sequence continues at coordinate 22,654 of MU160772.1, read as the reverse complement.
ACGTAAAGTATTATTGATTTCATTTCAATTCTGACAAATCGATACTTATTTAAGAATAATCAATTAAATTAAATTTTATATTTCTATATTGAATTATCCTTACCAATAATATAAATGACAAAGTTTGTTTGTTTGTTGAACTTTCACGCATATCACAAGGGATAGAACAAGTATACATTGATAGGAGCGAATCAGAAAATATAAACTAATTGTTAATACCTTAAAGATGCAAGAAAAGATACAGCCTTACAACACACGTTTCTCTGTTGGTCAAAGATCATTCGCTAATCACGTGGTTTGTTTGCTGGATATGACAAGCATAATTCATAATACGTACACACGAACGTGTTGTTTTAACATCACGCCCAGTCGTGATTTTTGAGTAAACAGAATCGATGTTGCGATGTCATCGGATCGTTGAAGGTCGTCTATTTTCTTGACTCTACAATAATCACAATGATTTTTAAAATTTTGCTTTAGACTTTTTCTATGTCATAAGAGGCGAACGAACACCTGGGTCACCTGATGTTAAATAATCATTCATTTATAGTTCCACCGTTCATAGATACTAACAAAGTCAGGGGAGTCGTAAGTGCGTTGCCAGCTCGTATTTAGAAGGAAGCGGGACATGAAGAGGGTGGAGAGGAGAGGGGAAGAGAGAGGATGTGGGCCTCCGACGCTCTCACTGACCGAACGAAACGCAACAATGCAAGCACTTCACGTGCTACCAAACGAAACGCAACAATGCAAGCACTGTTACTTCACGTCGGTTTTCTGTGAGAGGGTGGTACGAAGCCGGGCGAGCCAACCCATTCATGCTGAAATCAGTAATAGCTTCAACGTTGTTCTACCACCTACAAAAGCTGCTGCTACGTTAACTTTAACTCGCGACTTCGTTTACTTAGAAGGTGAAAATAGTTTTAAATAATACGTAAGTTAACCTCGATTTTGAAACAATATTGCTCCGCTCCCATTAGTCTTAGCGTGATAATATAAAACCTACAGCCTTCCTGATGAATAAGCTAACACATAAATAATTTTTCAAATCGGACCAATAGTTCCTGAGATTAACGCGTTCAAGCAAATAAACTCTTCAGCTTTATAATATAAGTACAGATTCATGATATGGTATTATTTGCTCCTACATTGTGTAAAATTGGTGACTATTCTAATCCTATATTGTATAATGTCATAAAACCATTCTGGAAAGATCTAAAAAGAGGTCCACCATATTTTTAGAATATTGAAGTCATCACAAAACACTTTATAGTAACCCACTATAATGGCAGGAATAATCTCTACTAATATTATAAATTCGATTATGAATCTGTTTGTAACGCTTCACGTTATAACTACTTAACCGATCATTATGAGATTTCGTTATGAGAGGTACAGAAAGAGTACTTCTCATCGAGAACAAAGTACTCTTCGTAAGTTTCCATTACCGTGAGCGAAGCTTCGAGAAAACGTTGCTCTATAATATAGATTTATTTTTGCCAAGAAAAATGGGAAGAGAAACAAATTTGCCTTTATTGCGATCTGAATAAAGTTTTTTTTAATTTAATGAAGCACAATGCTTCGCCTTTTATAGAACGTGGATGAAGCAACCTTTAAAAGGTTGGCGGTGGACCTTGGATTGTAACCGCAGCGGACTATATACGTATCGTTTTCGAAGTATAACCGCATCGAAATGGAATTTTATGGGCTTTCTACAATGGATTTCGAATGGTTCTGACCTGTTGTGTGTCAACATGATGTGCGTCAGTTCACCCTTGCCAGGAGTTAAATGTTTTCCCGAGATTGCATATATCTATTAATTTAAATTGATTTCATTTACTCAATTAAAACCAATCTGTTTAGTGTAGTTATTCGAGAATATGACTCTCATACCTAGTTATTTTGGTTTGGTTACCTGCTTTTGGAATAGATTCTTACATGCGTCCTTAGCTTTTCTTTTTCGAACTGTCTACGTTTTTGACCTAGCAAGGTCTTAACAGCTTCACCGGACTACTAAGGCGAACGCTTAAGACACTCAGCCGATTATTTGACAGCTAGCTCAAGGGTGCACCGCACACCTCGGCTTGGGTTGTCCGATACATGCAATTCGCGTTCTATCTTTTTTTTTAACGTGAGGAAATCCCTTTTGGAAACGCCACCCTTCCGGGGGAGAGGGTGGGTTATGTCCGACTCGCACGAACTAAAACCCCAGGGTGTACCGACAGACCGCTTTGTGGAGCCGGCAAGGGATCGAACAAGCTAATCAACCTTGTAGAGCCGCCCCCATGGTCCGGTCAACTTCCGCCGGGCTCCTACCTATAGAGGGGCAGACCGGGTACACACCGGCTGCCCCTTCTCGTCCGCCGGACCTGTGCTATGAGGAGATGGCCCCCCCGGCCCATTCCCTCAGGTCCGGCTATGGTGGCGGGAGGAGTTGGGCGAAGCGCCTCCTCCTCCCGCCTGCTTTGAGGGTCTGCCTCGCGGGCTCTCTCCGCCTCCTCCTTCTGCGAGATGACCTCCTCTGTCATGTTCGCTGCCGAGCATGGCCGAAACCACGCCAAGGTGAAGGTGGGGGAACACCTCCATATTATGTTCATCCCATTCTCTTAAATAATAATTAGATTACTAAGTATCACTTCTGCTGCGTGCGAACGAACGACATACAATTATTTTCATTAAATCTTTTGACCCTGTTTTAAAATTTCGTTAACAAATTAATTAATAACACCATAAGTTAACCGTGAAAGACGTTTTTGTTCAATTTGAAGGCGTAATTGTCCACACTATTATATAATGTTTCATAAACATACAGTCGAGAAGATGATAATACGTTAAGCCTAACTTAGCTATTAATTTTACCCAATTACAATCTAGTCGCAGCATTTATCCAGTTGACCTTGACAGTTGACAGACTTATAAGATATTTTTTCGTAATACATCCATAGTGGTAAATAAATAAATATATACAATCAAGATATCAAATCTAGTGCTATATCAGAATTCCTCGGTAATTTTACAAATAGGTTATGTAAATTTACTGTTTATATATATGGAAAACTTCCTTGTACCGTAATTGGTTGGTTGCTCTGAAGGATAACATGTTTTCTTTACAAAAGCCTAACGAGCATTATTTGTTTACTAGCTGTTCCCGCGACTTCGTCAACGTGGAATAGTTACCTTGGGCTCATGCTAACACGCAACAGAAGCTTTCGAAAGGAAGAGAAAACCCGATTTTGAAACATTCTTCATTCGTACAGCCCTCCTACTGGCCTTAGCGTTATGATATACTATAGTATAGTATAACTATAGTATTCCTCGATCATCTAGCTATCTAACACTGAAAGAAGTTTTCAAATCGGACTAGTAGTTCCTGAGATTAACGCGTTCAAGCAAACAAACTCTTCAGCTTTATAATATAAGTATAGATATTAGCCGATTTCCTAGTTTGGGACCATAGTCAAGGCTAATATGTTTGTTGATTTTATTGAATAAAAGGTTCAATAAAATAAAGTCAAATCAAATCAAAAACATTTTATTCAATTTAGGCCCTAAGAAGTCACTTATGAACGTCAAAACTACCACCGGTTTGGAAAACATCCCAGTCATCGAGAAGAATCGGCAAGAAACTCGATCTGCTTTATCTTTTTAACAAATATATATAATAATATTTAGAACATATTAGGTACATGTAACAAACGTTTTTAATGGATGCACAGAGAAGAGTCAACTCCAGACATCACTCACAGTTTCTCGACACACACAACACACAGTTTTCAAAAGAAACAACAGGGTCTAGCCGTAAAGAGATTTTAATAGAAAGTGTTGCCAGTGATATAACAATACAAAAAGTACTTAATTTATGTACAATATACACCAATTTTGTAAAAGATTTTTATAATACAGATATTTCTATTTAAGAAGCAAAGGTACTGCTGTAGGTCGAATCCACCTCCTAACGACTCGCTATGAACGGTGCCGACGGATATGACCTCGACTTGTAAATTCAAAGTACAAAGTCTTAATACTTTACGTAAAACTCAAACATTGAAGAACATTTTATTATTTGATCAAAACACATATTACAAGATTTTATACGAGCATTTATACTAAACATAATTTGACACACACCACTATAGTAAATATCAGCAAAATTATTACATATTCATCCTAATCAGTCCTAATTAATATTTGGAAATTCGAAAATAAGTTTGTTTGTTGCTCTTTCATGCCAGAAAAATGACTGGATTTGTCTGCTCCTTTTTTTAATAAATATATTCATAAATCATACACTTTTATTAATAAATGACCCTTAAATAAAATTATAATGATCATTGGAGACATTGGATTCAGTACGCAGCCGTATTTATAGTCTTAGTGCAGACAGCGTGGGCGAGGAACCTTCTGGACGAATAGCGTAGTGTTACATATGACGTCGCAGACTTGCTGACATCACTTACAGGGTTTGAAAGTCGCAGCATTTACATATTTACGTAGTAGTTTTGGCTAGGTGTTGATCTCGTAGACGAAATAATTTATTTATACTAATAATATATAGCTAAAGAGTTTGTTTGGTTGAACGCGCTAATCACAGGAAATAATGACCCGATTTGAAAAATTATTTCATTGTTAGATAGCTCACGCGAAGATGCATAGGAGTGGAGCACCAATGAAGAATGTTTCAAAATTGGGGTTTTTTTTATATCATAGGAGGCAAACGTAAAGACGCAACACCAGAGGAGTCGCAAGTGCCTTGCCAGCTTGTTTTTGAGAGTGAAGCGGTGGTGGAGTGGAGAGAGGAGTGGAGGGTAGAGCAACCACTATTACTTCACGTCGGTTTTCTGTGAGTCGGGTGGTACTACCCCGCGCGAGCTTCATGCTGAAACCAATAATAGATTCAACGTGGCTCTACCGCCTACCTTTCGGTACCTTTCATTAAACAAAAGGTTCTGTTCCACGTTAGATATACAGACTATTTTCCTCTGTTCAAGAGAGAGGAAATAAAGGCATAACATTATATGCAAAGAAAATTTGTAGGTAAAGTGTATTTGTGCCTTACAATCTTGCATTTTATTCTACTGAAGATAAAATATATTGTCAAGGTAATAGACAACGCCGACGACGTTGCGAATGTCGTAGTTAGTACAATATACGATGGTATATACGATGGTCCAAAAAAACCGCCTTCTGACCATTCCTCATCAAACTTGGGTCAGACCAACAATGAACCCCTTAAAACAACTCACCGACCAGTTGTAATCCGTCTTGTACGTCGCCAAAAAAGGGATGAAGTTATTGGAGCATCGAAGTCCAGAAGGAACTTAACGGCAAAAGATATTGAAGTATCAAATACTTCACAAAGAATATTTATAAACGAGCGCTTAACCAAGAAAAACCGGGAGTTATTTCGAGAATCCCGCAAATTTTCACTTAGCTCTGGCTACAAATATTGTTGGGTTAGAAATGGTACAGTCCACATTCGCAAACGCGATGGAAGTCGATCTCTCAACGATCTTCCGGACAAACCAAAAACTTATAGCGCTGAAACTGCTTCCTCTCCTACCGTTTGAAGTTGTTCTGGTACTAAGTCCTTACAACAAGTTTTTAACTTATGTGCTTTATATGATTTTGTTTGCATCTTATCAAGAATTTTTTTGTAACAACTTTACATTACTTAACACATCACACACTTGTTATTTATTAACGCCATGGAAGCTTAATTTAACTCTGATATTTGATTGTTTTTGGCAATATTTACTCTCAGTATACTGGGTTTTGTTCTCTTGCACCAACATTTTACGTGTCTACCTCTATAATAACTTCTCCTCTCAAACTGTAGAACCCGACTTAAACTACTCAGTCACCTCTGATCTTCGGATGTTATCGTATCTTTCTCAATCTATTCCTGCTTGCAACCTAATATTCTTGCAATGGCTACTCTAACATTTCACAGAGATTTAGATAATAGTTTAACGGTACCTTGCCATGCAACTAACTTTCTTGAGGAATGTAAAAATCTACTTGATGAAAAATCAATCAACCTAAAAATAATGACACTGAACATTCGAAGTCTACAGAAAAACTTTGATGGGTTCGTTGTGGTTTTAAATCGTTTAAAGTTGGATCTAGATATTATTATACTCACGGAATGTCATCTGGGCACATCCTCTGTGATTAGATCTATCCCTGGTTACCTTAATTTCTCTACTTCCCGCTACTCAAATAAGGCTGGTGGTGTAGTTGCCTACGTGAAAAACGAGTGGAAACCCATCTTTACTGAACCCATTCTTCTGGATACAGATGCACTTGCTATATATCTCTGTGATGGTCGTGTAATACTCGGTCTTTATCGTTCTCCGTCTTTTACCAATATAGAAAATTTTCTTACTTCTCTAAACGCTTTTATTGTCTCCTTAACAAATGTTAAAGATATAATTATTATGGGTGACATAAACAAAAACTTATTAGACGATAGTGACCAGATATCGAAATATTTATTTATGCAAGCGGAATTGGGATTAAAACCTGCAATTACCATTCCAACTAGAGGCTCGGCCTGTTTAGATCATATTTTTATTCCATCTAAATCGACAGCAGTTTCGGTCGTGTGTAAAGTAGATTTAACTGATCATGATATAGCTATTGCAGGCATCTTTTCTAATTCTTCAAAGCCTCCAATAAAAAGATTTTGTAAAAAAACTGATAATAAATCCATTGCAGACCAGCTTAGTTATTACAGATGGAATGACATACTCACCCAAACAGATCCAAGTGTGGCAGCTCAAAAATTTATACTTATCTTAAATCGGACTATTGAGTGTAATACCAAGATAGTTAAGCTTAGCAGGAAGCAAATAAATCTCAAAGAATGGGTCACTCCTGGACTTATTAGGTGTGCTCGACACAGGGATTTACTGCATATGAAGTTTAGGAAAAATAGAGATAATGCTATTATTGCTACCACCTATAAAAGATACAGAAATTTCTACAATAAATTAATATATACCGTTAAATCCCAATACTATAACAAACATCTTACAGACAATAGCAAAAATCCCAAGCAGCTATGGAAAGGAGTAAAGAAAATATGTGAAATGAAAGATAAAAAACAAAACCTTGACATATCAATGGACCATAATCCCTCTCTAGTACTTTCAAGCTATAATCATTTCTTTGTTAATATTGGTAAAACCCTTGCAACTCAAATTCTAGCGCAGTTGGACATCACTGAGGATAAATTAGCTAGACTCAACTACTCACCATCAAAAAACTTGCGTTCATTTTTCATGCATCCCACTGATTGCCAGGAAGTGGCTTCACTAATAAATAATTTAAGCAACGAAACCGCTTCTGGTCCCGACGATCTAAAAAATGATCTTTTAAAATTAATCTGCCCTTATGTGGTGGAGCCTCTGACGCATATCTTTAACCTAAGTCTTACAGTTGGCGAATTTCCTGAGTGTTGGAAGATAGCCTCGATTATCCCAATACACAAGGGAGGCACTAAAGGGGATCCCTCCAATTATAGACCAATATCCCTTCTGCCTAGTCTGTCGAAACTTTTGGAAAGGATTGTTACTAAACGCCTCAGTTCCTACTTAGAAACACACAATATCCTTACGCCCACGCAGTTTGGCTTTCGGAGAGGAAAGTCTACGGAAGATGCTGTAAATCTTCTTTTAAATACGGTAGTAGCGCACCTGGACAGTAAAAAAAAATGTATAGGCGTTTTTCTTGACATAGCTAAAGCTTTTGATACCGTTTCGCATCCCCTCCTGCTTAGCAAACTTGAACGCATTGGAATTAGAGGCATTGCCCTAAATTGGTTTTCAAGCTATCTCAAAAATAGAAAACAATTTGTATCGGTGGGTGGCGTTGTCAGCGATACTAGCTACTTATGTTTCGGTGTACCGCAAGGAAGTATTTTGGGCCCTACTCTTTTCATTATCTACCTTAATGACATTGCTAATGTATTAGAAACATCAGATAATTCCCAGACAATTAGCTATGCCGACGATACTGCTATTATATTTACTGGCAAGTCATGGAAAGATGTGATATTGCAGGCAAATCAAGGTCTATCAAAAATTACGAAGTGGTTACGAAACAATTTACTTACAATAAATTTCTCCAAAACCCACTATATTTGCTTCCATAAAACAAGTGCTTCTGCCCCTTCTTATCCGATGTATCTAAAGGCACATAACTGTTCCTTAAATCAACACGAAAATACATGTTCTTGCACTTGCATAGAAAGAACATCGCAAACTAGATACTTAGGGGTCGTCCTTGACGAGAATTTGTCATTCAAGGAACATATAGAAATATTATCTAAGCGTATTAGAAAATTAATAAGTATTATGAAATTATTACGGGATGTGGCGTGTCGCGATACTTTAATTCTAGTTTATAAGGCCTTATGTCAATCCTTACTTCAATACTGCATCTCATCCTGGGGAAATGCTTCTAAGACCATTCTAATAAAACTAGAAAGGGCCCAAAGGTCTCTATTGAAGGTTATTTTTAGAAAACCTTATCGATACTCCACAAGAAATCTCTATGAAGAGTCCAAAGTCCTTACAGTGCGCCAGTTATACATATTAAAAATGACCCTTACTCATCACAAATACATCAGAAAACACATACCATTTAACAGTGATGTTACGAGTTCCCTCGACATAGTTCACACTCAGCGCTTCAATATAAAAACACCCAAAGTTAACACTGTTTTCGCTCAACGTTTTAGTAAGTTTGCCCTCCCTTTCATATATAGACAAGTGAACAAACACTGTGAATTAATTAACCGAGAATTAAGAGAAGTAAAAGCAAGTGTCACAAATTGGTTATTATCCTTATCATACGAGGAGACAGAAAACATTCTTCATATCCTTTCCTAAACAGACACAAGCAATGAAAATGAATACAATTATAAAGTCAATTTACAAACTTTTCACTTCCTGCTTAAATATAATGACCGTGTGTGTTTGTGTACTTTAGATATAAAATTTGTGTAATATTAACAGTTCAATATATGTACTTTCTAAATTTTATTAATCTTAATTGCTTAATAAGTAAGCCACTTACGGCACTAACAAGAAATATATTTTGTAAAGAATTTCTGTTCGATTACCCACGACACAGGATTCAGTTCCTAGTGTGGGAATCTACGGTTGATTTTTATGCCATGTAAATCAATTTTGTTAAATAAAGACTTTATTATTATTATTATTAT
>MU160772.1:2153-12966 GCA_015888305.1 Antheraea pernyi | reverse complement strand
TCGCTGAAAAATGAGATTGAAATAATTGGAATTCCGGAAATAAGAAACGAGAATTTATATCATGTTGCACTTCTTTTGGCAAAAAAGATTGGAGTCAACTTGGAAGACAACGATATTGATTGGGTTGCTAGAGTTGTTCCAAAAAAACCGCCTTCTGACCATTCCTCATCAAACTTGGGTCAGACCAACAATGAACCCCTTAAAACAACTCACCGACCAGTTGTAATCCGTCTTGTACGTCGCCAAAAAAGGGATGAAGTCATTGGAGCATCGAAGTCCAGAAGGAACTTAACGGCAAAAGATATTGAAGTATCAAATACTTCACAAAGAATATTTATAAACGAGCGCTTAACCAAGAAAAACCGGGAGTTATTTCGAGAATCCCGCAAATTTTCACTTAGCTCTGGCTACAAATATTGTTGGGTTAGAAATGGTACAGTCCACATTCGCAAACGCGATGGAAGTCCAGCCATTCCGATACGATCTCTCAACGATCTTCCGGACAAACCTAAAACTTATAGCGCTGAAACTGCTTCCTCTCCTACCGTTTGAAGTTGTTCTGGTACTAAGTCCTTACAACAAGTTTTTAACTTATGTGCTTTATATGATTTTGTTTGCATCTTATCAAGAATTTTTTTGTAACAACTTTACATTACTTAACACATCACACACTTGTTATTTATTAACGCCATGGAAGCTTAATTTAACTCTGATATTTGATTGTTTTTGGCAATATTTACTCAAAAATAGCTAAGCTGGATATCGGTTGCTTTGAAAACCCGTCTAACCCCAGTTCGAAACCGAGTGACATCAAAAGATATGTTTTATTTAATTTTTTTTTGTATAAAAACGCTAATTTTATTAGCACAGATTACTACTCTCGTACTGGACTCGAGCCATTCAAATAACAATAAACTTTTGATAGAAGAGGCATGGAATGCGATGGCCACCTTCTACGAGGACGTCATCTCGCAGAAGGAAGCGGCGGAGAGGGTCCGCGAAGATGACCCTCTGAGTGGCCCTCTCTGCCAACGGAGGACTGGAGGGAGGAGGCGGCGATTTGCCCTTCTCCTTCCACCACCGTAGCCGGACCTGAGGGGGTGGGGGGGGGCATCTCCTCGTTGCACGGGTCCGGTGGGTGAGGGGTGGCAGCTGGTGTGTACCCAGTCTGTCTCCCTATTAGGATGGAGCCCGGCGGCCACCTTCCACCGGGCGGACCGCTGGGCGGCTATCTAAAGGGAATAGCGTAGTTCGATCCCTTGCCGCCCGAACAATACGGTCGGACGGTACACCGGGATTTCCCCACGTAAATAAAAAAAAGGACCGACTTTAATAAAACAAAGACTAAGTTTTCGAGGATTTGCTTTATGATTTTAAATAATTCGTTGCGGACTCCACTGTCAAGGTGAATCTAAAAATTGGACAATTACGTTATGTATTGTTATGAGACGATTTAAAACCCGATTACGTTAATTATCGGGCCATTTGAAATAATTATATTTCATAAAATATACCTTAATTATTACCTATCTTAATACCACAATTTATACTAAATTGCATAAGTCGTTAGGAGAATTTTTATTACACAGACTACGCCAGTGTCTTCGAGCGTGTATATATCAACATTACTTTTTACTATAATTACAATCCTCTCAGATCTTTATATTATAACACTAGCTGTGCCCGCGAATTCGTCCACGTGGAACCTGATGTACAAAACGATGACTAATAAAGTCATCTGAACGTATTTAGTCCATTTGCTTATCTAATTTACTCTCATACTTAAGTCGCCGCGCCATTAAAATTACAATAACTTTCGATAGAATGGACCGATTTTAATGAAACGTAGACTAAGTTACTCCCGAGGATATGCTTTATGAGGGTTTATTGTGAACTCAGTACTTTAGCAGTGATGCGTGTTTATACAAACAGACAGACCGGCAGACATTTCTAAAAATGATTGAAATGTATTTTGTTATCTATTCCTAGCCAACTGCACTATTTTTTTTAGATTTACATTATTATATGTACTGAAGAGAAGATTTACTACCAATTCACATCAAACACGTCTTTAAATCTTTATAAAAACCAACACATATCTACGTCTTTTCTTCAAAATTACCTTAATATCCTCTCTATTTTTAACGCTGACATTTTACTTCTAAAAAGTAAAGTAAAAAGTGCATATATCATCCATAAATAATCCAAATTCAACAGATATATCTTTAAATTTTAGATAGCTGTAGTTACAGTTAGAAAAGGATAGGCCGCGTGGGATTCCCTCGCACGTGTAACTTTTTTTGTATTCTCAGGGCGAGGCTTTAGAGGTAAAACTAACAAAAGTATTTCGCCGTAAATATAGAGAGTGACGTGTAAGCACCTTAAATCCTATCGTTATGTGAATGTAAGATGCTTTTAAGTTACTTTTTCACGCTCTAACAACTCAACCGGTCGATATAAAATTTTCCATACGTGTTGTCAGGGGTAATAGAAAAAGAGAGAATGTTTTTTTTATATATTATAGGAGGCAAACGAACAGGCAGTTCACCTGATGGTAAGTGATCACCGCCGTTCATAGACAATAGGACCACCAGGGGAGTCGCAAGTGCTTTGCCAGCCTCTGTAGGGAGGGAGAAAGGAGTGGGGGGAGGGAGAGGGGAGGTGGGCCTCCGGCCCTCTTACTGACCGAACGAAACGCAACAGTACAAGCACTGTTACTTCACGTCAGTGTTTTTTTTTATATATCATTGGAGGCAAACGAACAGGTGGGTCACCTGATATTAAGTAGTCACCACTGTCCATAGACACTTGCAACACCAGAGGAGTCGCAAGTGAGTTGCCAGCCTGTGTTTGGGGGGAGAGGGAGGGAGGAGGGGAGAGGGTACGGGAAATGGGAAAGTGAAGTGGGTCTCCGGCGCTCTCACTGACCGAAAGAAACGTAACAGTGCAAGCACAAACTTTACTTCTTTATAATATTAGTATAGATTACTTCTTGAAATATATGTTAGGCTGCAGAAGCTCAATTATAAAATATCAATGTTACATATACACAGGCCAATTTACTACGCGTCACTATTCTGACGCAAGCCGCGTAGGCGTAATACGATCCGTCACACTTACTAGCATGTCATAACGCGAAACTGTAAGCTATACGTAACTTTATGTCCTATAAAAATACCGCAAATAGCGCCTAAAGAAGATTTACTTTAAAAAAAATAGTGCGTGGAGTCCCTCAGCGCGGAAGAAGTAAAACTTCGTAATGTGGAAATGGGGTGGAAATTGATTTCTAGTGAAAACTTTTTGTCTCAAGGAAAGTAGATTCTCAATCTGCGTGAGCAAGAAAAAGAATACACTTGCCATACTTCACTGCGAATGTGAATTTGTATGTTTGTTATGTTTTCACGCCTAAATCACATAATTGATTTATTTATTTATTTAGCTTCAATTACCCATACAAATGTATTTATCTTAACCTCTAAATTTTTTGAGTTAGTTGGATAGTATGTTGACTATGTTTTTTTTTTGTGTCCCCTGTTAGGGTATAAGCCTCCTCCATCTTTCTCCATTTTGTTTTGTCCTTTGCAATAGTAATCCTTTTTTTTTCGAACTGACTACGCTATTGACAAAGCAAGGTCTTAACAGGGCTTCGCCGGGCTGCAATATCCAGACACACTCACACCTGTGTCTACTATACCGACGTGACTGATGACGCTGTTAGTAGGTTCATCCATCGGGCCATAGACGCTCCGGCGCGGCATATTGTGGATATTATAACTTAAAGATGGCGATAGGGGACCGGAATGAAACCGCCATAAAGGCAATAACGTCTAAAACAGCTAAATAAATATATATTGTTAGCAATTTTGAACAACTTTGTTTTTTAACACATTTATTGAATATTAACAAAACTGGCCAATTTAGATATAAACTGTCAAGAATACATTCTAACAATTAATCACATGTTAAATAACCGACACGAGTTCGGACAGAGCTATCGCACGATATGACGGCCACCGAAAGAGTTAGAGCCGCACAGTCAACATCTCAAACCCGTCCGCATAAAATGAAGGCACAATTGAGAATTCTTAGCTATTTTTAAATAATCGCTGGTCACTCGCGTATTTGGAGTTTTTGCTTTATAAAAACAACTTTAAATAATTCACGTAAGGTTGAATTTGCAAAAATGTTATATAACTAAATAAAAATGTAGTATAACTATAACTACTTAGAATATCGGTGAGTTTTTGTGGACGGTTTAGAGCCGCACAGTCAACATCTCAAACCCGTCCGCATAAAATGAAGGCACAATTGAGAATTCTTAGCTATTTTTAAATAATCGCTGGTCACTCGCGTATTTGGAGTTTTTGCTTTATAAAAACAACTTTAAATAATTCACGTAAGGTTGAATTTGCAAAAATGTTATATAACTAAATAAAAATGTAGTATAACTATAACTACTTAGAATATCGGTGAGTTTTTGTGGACGGTTTAGAGCCGCACAGTCAACATCTCAAACCCGTCCGCATAAAATGAAGGCACAATTGAGAATTCTTAGCTATTTTTAAATAATCGCTGGTCACTCGCGTATTTGGAGTTTTTGCTTTATAAAAACAACTTTAAATAATTCACGTAAGGTTGAATTTGCAAAAATGTTATATAACTAAATAAAAATGTAGTATAACTATAACTACTTAGAATATCGGTGAGTTTTTGTGGACGGTTTAGAGCCGCACAGTCAACATCTCAAACCCGTCCGCATAAAATGAAGGCACAATTGAGAATTCTTAGCTATTTTTAAATAATCGCTGGTCACTCGCGTATTTGGAGTTTTTGCTTTATAAAAACAACTTTAAATAATTCACGTAAGGTTGAATTTGCAAAAATGTTATATAACTAAATAAAAATGTAGTATAACTATAACTACTTAGAATATCGGTGAGTTTTTGTGGACGGTTTAGAGCCGCACAGTCAACATCTCAAACCCGTCCGCATAAAATGAAGGCACAATTGAGAATTCTTAGCTATTTTTAAATAATCGCTGGTCACTCGCGTATTTGGAGTTTTTGCTTTATAAAAACAACTTTAAATAATTCACGTAAGGTTGAATTTGCAAAAATGTTATATAACTAAATAAAAATGTAGTATAACTATAACTACTTAGAATATCGGTGAGTTTTTGTGGACGGTTTAGAGCCGCACAGTCAACATCTCAAACCCGTCCGCATAAAATGAAGGCACAATTGAGAATTCTTAGCTATTTTTAAATAATCGCTGGTCACTCGCGTATTTGGAGTTTTTGCTTTATAAAAACAACTTTAAATAATTCACGTAAGGTTGAATTTGCAAAAATGTTATATAACTAAATAAAAATGTAGTATAACTATAACTACTTAGAATATCGGTGAGTTTTTGTGGACGGTTTAGAGCCGCACAGTCAACATCTCAAACCCGTCCGCATAAAATGAAGGCACAATTGAGAATTCTTAGCTATTTTTAAATAATCGCTGGTCACTCGCGTATTTGGAGTTTTTGCTTTATAAAAACAACTTTAAATAATTCACGTAAGGTTGAATTTGCAAAAATGTTATATAACTAAATAAAAATGTAGTATAACTATAACTACTTAGAATATCGGTGAGTTTTTGTGGACGGTTTAGAGCCGCACAGTCAACATCTCAAACCCGTCCGCATAAAATGAAGGCACAATTGAGAATTCTTAGCTATTTTTAAATAATCGCTGGTCACTCGCGTATTTGGAGTTTTTGCTTTATAAAAACAACTTTAAATAATTCACGTAAGGTTGAATTTGCAAAAATGTTATATAACTAAATAAAAATGTAGTATAACTATAACTACTTAGAATATCGGTGAGTTTTTGTGGACGGTTTAGAGCCTTACATTTATTCGAGACTGTGCATCTTGGGTTTTTATATATCAATGGGTCAAACTCACAATTTACAGAAATTAATTTCAATACATATGTTAGAGTATACCATAGATTTAAAATTACGAGTAGAAAAAAATGTTTGTGTGAAGATTCTTACCTGGCTTCTATGACTTTCATGAACTGTGAATATCATAGCGCCATAAAATGAATGTAAATTGTGAGGATACACATATGACGTCACATCAGTATATCGCAACCAAGCTGTACACTGATCGTAGTTTCTTTTTAATTTTTAAAAGGGTTTGTTCACAAACCGACTATGGCCCACTTATTGGAACATACAATCACACGTCACCTCCTATTAATAGCAACGTTGACTAGCCTGTACAGCGACCTAACTTCATCCAACAAAGGTGAAGTCAAAATGACGTTGCAGATCCCAACGCAACGTAAATCCTTGTCTACTGTTAGACAGTGCTCTCGCCTTTCTACTTCATAACGGACACATTCCACAACAATATCATAGACATCTTCTACTCTGTTACATTCACTACACAGAGGTTATTGTATTTTATTCTTTAAGTTGGCAAATTTATTAAGCTAAATATGTCCGGAACGAAGTTTAAAAGCGGTATCTAATTCAGCCCTACACCCGATTGTAGTTGTATGCATTATTATGTTAGATTGATAGCTTATTAGATTCTTTAGAAGTATCGATGACTACTATACCTTTTTCTAATTTTTTTATCAACGCCATACTGCTTCTGGAAGCTATGAATTTAAAGTACCTAATACATAAAGAGCGGTCATATTTATTGGGTATAGAAAATATTCCTATTTTCTTCGTTTACTTTTATAATGTTAAGGTACAGTGGAAAAATAAAAAAAATCAAAATAAATAAGAAAAAGATTAACAATTTGAACTCGACGACAAATGAGTTTTCTAATTATTATATCTTCATTTATCATTAAATTAAACGGTATATTTTGTCCGAAATAAAGTATTTTGCGGACAATCATTCGTTAAATAATTGTATTATTATTTGGTACTACTTATTAAATTTTTCAACTAATAAAAACATTTTTTGTTTTAGTTATCAGTTTTACGATTTTTTACACAGTTTTTCTGGCAGCACTAATTCTAAATTAGATGTGACGCTTTGTCGACACACGTGCGGTTTAAATGTACTCAGTAAGTTTGTTGCACTGATACTTGAATAAGGCTTATAAAGTTACCAGTTACCTATAAAGCTCGTAAATGTGTTTTACCCATAACAAATATACCTGATGTATGTAAAGGTCGAGGAATGTATATTGTTACGCCCATTGGTAAGGAGCATCCAGGGGAGGGGGTCAAGCAGACTCTCAATAAATCATCTTACGTGGTAAAGAGAGGTATTTCGAAATTCGGAAAATATCACGTAATTATTATTCGAGTAAAAAATATTTTAAAAATTTGCGAAAATCAGATTAATTTAAAATGAAACCTGTTTCTAGCCTAAAATATGCCGAAATCTGGTACAATTCTTTTATATATTAAAATCCATGAATATAGTTATATAGTATAGCTGACCCGTGCCCACTTTGTTGGGCGGAGACAAATTACAAATTTTCCCTAGAACTGAATCATATATATATCATCGTTAAGGCAGCGCTCGTAAGAAACGTTTTCGTTCGACCGTTTTTTCTCCGACTCCCCAGATATTACCCTCTATAACCTCACAGCATGCATGCATGCTGCGTCTGAGCCCAAAATAATTATTCCACGCGTACGAAGTCGCGGGCAGAAGCTGTTAATTAATTATATTATCTAAACTAATATTATAAAGAGTTAAAGTTTGTGAGGTTGTAGGGGGTAATATCTGGGGAGTCTGAGAAAAAGTGGTCTAACGAAACCGTTTCTTACGGACATTGCCTTCACGATGAGATATATATGATTGTGTTCTAGAGAAAAGTTGTAGCTTGATAATTTGTTGTATTTGTGATTTATTTTATATGTGAATAATTTAAAATGAAAAACGTTATACAAACAAATAACGTGTGCAATGTGTTTCTATAAAAAGTATAGATAATAATGAAAAAATCCATACGATAGTTCGTATCGTATGGTTATTTCAATGCAATAAAATTGTTTCTTGAACTATTCATGTATCAATAATCAGTTGGATGCGCCTCAAGTTTGTCTTTATTCATCTTAGGAAATTCTTTAATTTTTACTATCATTAAAAACTAGCTACTCGGCCCGGCTTCGCACAGGAGTACTTAAGAGCAAAACTTCCTTTCACAGTACGATTTTGTAATTAAATAAAATGGAAGCTAAACAACTCGACGTCAATTTGTCAATGTTTTGAATATCTCCATAATATCTTCTCAATTTTTAACTTTTTCGTACGATTTTTTAAACATGTAACATAAAACTATGGTTTGTTTGTATGGTTTGTAAGGTATGTATGACCTTATAATAAGAAACGCAATAATAAAGAACTAGTCAAATAGGTGCCGCTGCTTTGAAGCGATCCGGATACATATATTGGGAAATTGTTTTTAAAATTATATAACATAACACAATTGTAATAAGATTCACAATCGCACAGCGCATTATTGAAGTTATACTTCTTTTGGAGCGTTAGCGAAAAATGATGAGAGTAAATTTTTAGGATGCGCGCGCACACCGATACTAAAAACCGACACCCTGAAGTTAACTATAGCCAACATTTCGTTTCTTTGTATTTGTTGTTTGTATTTCTTTGTAATAAAACTTTCATTGTATTAACTTTTTTCTATTGTAAGTGTCGTTTTTTCTACAAACGTAGAATAAGGCGAAAGATAAAATTTTTGATAAGATTTTTATCTTGTTACGCCAAAGATGTATAACTTCTAACGCGTGTACATACACACACACACACACACTTTTTTTTAAAGAATTTTAGGTACTTCTACTTGGGATTTCAAACCTTTATGAGGCTAGGATATTTTATATTTTTTTCATTTAATTTAGCAACGTGATATATAAGCCAAATAAAAATAATTATATATTGTGTTGACTTCTTTGAATTTATTAACTTATTTTACAACCATACAGAACCAAGAACCTGCATAATATTTACTACTGATCGACGCATTGTTATTTAATCGGTGTTTAGTCAAATATTTGTGCCCTATGGGGTCTGTAACGCTTCCTAGAATAGTTTACCAACGGATCTTTGGATAGAATGAAAGAAATACTTTATTGTTGGAACAATCATACAATTAAATTAAATTACACAAACCAATTAGACAGAAAAAAAAACATTGTAAAAATGAAAAATAGATGTCCAACAATTGGCGAATCCATTCAGCGAAAATCTGCAATACTATAAGTAGTACTGCAGCGCTGATTTTCGATGGGAGCCTAATCTTGGATAGCACCAATTGGGATATTGAAAAAAATAATATTGAATTTTTTTATCTATTTTAAAACTTTATTATTAATATTTGATGCATAGAACTTAAGTTAAAAAAAAGTTTGTTCGGGAGCTGTCGGCGCGTCTTCGGTACTGGATTCAAAAATTAATTTTTATTTTGAAATAACTTATGAATTATAACGAAAAAAAAAATAAAAAAAATAGTTTCGTAATAAAACTTATATATGATCTTTCTATTAATCACGCAAAAATTTTTTTTTTCAAAAATCCAATTGCGTCTTACCTCTCTGTATCTAGGAGATATGTGCTAACACTTTTGCGGTTTCCACCAACCCTAAAAATGATATTACTGTAATATAATATTATATTTCATAATAAATACATTTGATGAGTTGTTTCAATTAAGTTTACAGGGTTGTGAATATTAACTATGTTCGTCTGACATTTAAACTTTTCGTTATTGTTGTTGGATCGTGAATGTTTATTATTATTGCAACAGTATACGATATATATAATCTATATCTTCAGGTATCATCGCGTTGTATTATATTTTTCTATATTACCAAATGTGTAGTTTTGTCTGTACATATGTTGATTCTAAATTTTGTGATTAAAAATAAACGATTATGAATATGAGATTTAAAAAAATGTTGTCTGTGTCTGTGTTTAGATTTTAATTTTTTTTAAAGTGAATACATCTAAAACAGCGTTGAGTGTTTTTTGGTAGAGGAAAAACTTATGGGTTCGCGTCTCCGAACACATGCTAGTAATGTATTGCGCTTGCGCCAAAATAGCGACGTGTGGTAAAGCGGCCTATCTATATACGTTATAAGATAAAGTAGCCTAGTAAGAAACTTGATGTTGTTTTATTCTTTCCATTAGGATTATGTGTTTTGTGAATTCATTGTCGTTTATTGTTGAAATAAAACTTTTAATGGGAGGGCTTTGAAATCTTGATCGGACATCTTTTTGTGTGACGAAAAGTGGCGGTGGTAACACTGTGCCGGGTAGAGTGTTGAAAACACCGGTTCTCGTCCGATCACCGAAGTTAAGCAACGTTGAGCGCGGTCAGAAATCGGACGGGTGACCGTCTGGGAAAACCGCGTGACGTTGGCTTTTTGTTGTTTTTCTTTAATTAAAATATTTCCCTGTAATACAAATATTCCACTGCTATAAATTACATTACTGAATTATGCTTTTACAACCTAACTCTCTGTAACATTTCTACTGCTTCTAAGTTAGTAATTGTCTGCAAATTTGATAATAGCTATTTCGCATATTAACTCGGATAAACAACAGACACTGCAGTTTTATTTATATGTATAGCTTAATAATGTTTGTATGTATCGAAGGTGGTAGAACCACGCTGAAGCTGTTACTGGTTTCAGCATGAATGAGTTGGCTCGCCCGGAGTAGTACCACCCTCTCGCAGAAAACCCGACGTGAAGTAACAGTGCTTGCATTTTTGCGTTTCGTTCGGTCAGTGAGAGCGCCAGATAACCCACCTCCCCTCTCCCTCGAC
>MU160771.1:19626-64033 GCA_015888305.1 Antheraea pernyi | reverse complement strand
ACAGTCGCCTTTAATTCGTCATTGTCGACCAAAGTCTTCGGACGACCGCGAGGTTCATTTTTCAGATCGAAATTCCCAGAACGGAAACGAGCAAACCAATAAAAGGTTGTGCGTTGGTTTGTAGTGTTAGCTCCGTAATCGTCGTTGATGTTGCGTGCCGCTTGTGCCGCGTTGCTGCCACGACGGTACTCATATTCCATATTTACTCGAATTTTTAACGTATCCATGATGACAAAAAAGATTGAAATGCGATGAAAATGTAACACTAATCAATAAACGAATGACTACTTTTGGAAAAAGAATTCCATGTTTTTAAAATAAAATTAATTTGAAATTAGAATTCTTAGCCAAACAAAAAATATTTTGATTTGAAATGGCCAGTACTGCAGAACGGCAATTTCATAGGTAAAGACCTATTATTACTAAGAATTATCATACGCCCTGCTCAATTGGCCTTATATTTTTTTGTCATTGTAACACTATAATATATCTCTACTTGCACCATGATCGCTCTCCTTTGATTGTACTATGGCCGACATCGGGTCATGACCAAGATCCTTTCTATAACAAATGTTTGTGTTTTGTATTCATTTGAATATATGTAACGTTTTAGAAGGCACAATTGTGTTCTTGTTATAGTCGGAACCTATATTTAGAGGTTGAAAATAAAATAAGTTTTCAATGTTTTCTCACACAGACTAAAGGCGTGTGAATATCTCGGCATTGTGGCTTAGCGATCATTATGTGTTTGTAATATACATTATGCATGACGTTATGTATGTGGTAGTTGCGAAACACTCTTTTATGAGTTTCGAAGTAACTACATCTTACAGAAGACCTTGGATATAGTGTTGAATGGCATTAACTTGTGAACTTCCGTACAGTTTAATTACAGATTTTTTAATGTGGGCTAATGTTGAGTGCGTGTTTAATTAAATTCTTAAAAATAAACAGATCTTTATCTCCATTTTTTAGTATATAGAGTTGGCCGTCGGATCTACCCATAAAGTAAAATAGTTTCTTGGGATAGAGCTTTTACAACCAATTTTGTAGAAATGAGTACTAATAAACTGTATTTAAAATGGTGGTTACATCAAAGTTTTGGCTCCGTATCTCACTAAAAAGCATAATCTTGCTGGACGGCGTGTTTGATACAAATTATATAAGATACTAGTTTCTGCCCGCGACTTCGTCCGCGTGGAATACTTTGGGCTAACGCTAACACGCGACGGAAGCTTTCAAAAGAGAAAAACTCCGATTTTGAAACATTCTTCATTTTTGCTCCACTCCTACTGGTCTTTAATATAGCCTTCCTCGATAAACGAGCTATATAATACTGAAAGAATTTTTCAAACCGGACCAATAGTTTCTGAGATTAGAGCGTTCAACCAAATTAGTTAAAGATTACTACTTTTCTCTCATACTTAACTCGAGCCGTCATTAAAATTACAATAATTTATGATAGAGTGGACCGCGTTTAGTGAAACAAAGACTAAGTTACTCCCGACGATATGCTTTATGATTTTTATTGTGAACCCAGTACTTTAGCAGTGATGCGTGTTCATGCAAACAGACAGACAGACAAAGAAATGTCTAAAAATGAATGAAATGTATTTTATTACTTATTCCTAGACACTTGTAACGATTTTTATCACGAAAATCTAAAAAGTGCAGACTCGTTAGATTTACTTTCTTATTATCATATATATTAATACGTGAAGCCTAAAATTTGTATCTCTTTTTAACGGAATTGGGCGAACGGATGAACGTGAAATTTGGCATAGTTAAAGTTTATATGGAGGAGAAAGCTATTTATTTTATATAAAATGCATTAGAAGTACATTAAATTAATTAAAATATGCACTCACTTCTTCAATTTTACACAACATATACACACATGTAAATAAAAAAGACATTTTGACATCTGTCAATAAAGAACTTCAAAAAAGGTTGTGAAGGAGGTTGCTATGCTCGACTGTATGTATTATTTTACTCTTACGTTCCAATTACCCTTTTTCATTCTACATTCTACAATGATATTATAACATATACCCTTTTACAAAAGAACCCTAATAAAATTCAAACTTTAAAAAATCAATGAACTATGGTCGAATGTCGACCTTTAGGCGCCCACTAGTATGTATTGATCTACGATCGATTTGTAGAAGTAACGTAAGTTTACAGTAATTATCTAGGCATTTAGTTATTATGCTACTTGTTATCGTGTCAGAAAGTCTTGCTTTTACAAAGTACAGTTAATAAAATTTCTGTTAAATCGACCGTGGAGCGTTTCTACAATACGCATTGAAAATTATGTCAATCCAAAATTAGTTTTTTATTTAATTAATCTCCGCAGGATTTTTTTTTTAATTTTTTAAGTTATTATACATTATCGAATTGTATTATTTTATTTTCTTTTTAATTTTTTTAATATTTCTTTTTTTTTATTGTTTTCCGCATCGCATCTTATGTTGGTTAATGCTGTAGTCAACTATAATTAGTGACATAAATCATTTTAAGTTTTTTTGCATGTTTGTTTTTACCTTTTTCTTTTATGTTACTGTTGTTGATTCTTATGATAAATTAATAAATTACTATTTTGCTTGTTAATCGATTGAAAATACGAAATTTACAGGAAGCTTTCCATAATACATCAGTGAAAACAGCTTTCAAAGCGGTTAAGTCATTCCTTATATTATACAGTACAAACCCAATGACATGAATTCTAACAACTATTTCTCTGACTTGGGTATTTTGTTTTTTGTAATATTATTATAAAATATTTTTTATATACACAAATATAGGGACGGCTCATCTAAAATTTTATTATATGTATAGATATATCACTACATATAAAACAAAGTCCTCTAGCACTTATGTCTGTTCGCGATAAACTAAAAAACGACTTAACGGATTTTCATGAGGTTTTCACCAGTAGATAAAGTGACTCATGAGGAAGGGCAGCTATATAATTTCTCAAAGTGTTTTTTATTATCAGGGCGGGACAACGTCCGCAGGGCCCGTTAGTTATAGAATAATAATAGTAAAATACCCGCTCTCACATACTGAAAACCGAATAACTTTGTACCGTGATTCACATGCTTCAAGCATATAATTACTTAGCACACACGATATATACTATGTTCTTATATAATTCTTACACAACCGTGTCTACAAGAAGTAGAACAAAGAAAATTTCATTGAGTGCACACTCAATGCTATTTCGCCAAAAGATATCGTATGTCGTCTGTTTAATGTATTCGTTTCTTGATCTTGGGGTCAAACTGTAATGGTGTAAGGTAAAGCTACCTCCATAGTTATGAGTCAGAGTTTAACACCTTTAATGACGTATGTATTTCGATAGTCGCTTTTGCCCGCGACTTCGTTTACCCTAATCTAGGATTGATAGAATCTCTCGAAACAGAATATTACATGACAACGAGTATTCAAAATTTAATAATGATCGGTTCAGTAGTTAAAACGTGAAATAATAAAGAAACTCACTTTCGCTTTTATATTATTAGGATATAATTTGATTGTTGCTTGAAATATTATCTGTCATTACATTTTATCTTATCTTATATATATATACTTAGTATAAAACAAAGTCCACTACCGCGTCTGTCTGTTCGCGATAAACTCGAAAACTACTGAACGGATTTTCATGCTGTTTTCACCACTCGATAAAGTGATTCACAGGGAAGGTTTTAGTATATAATTTGTCAAGGATTTTTTTATAATCAGCGCGGGACAATGTCTGCCGGGCCCGCTAGTTATCTTATATCTAAGACACCACAACAATTATGCCAACGCTATATTGTATTAATAGTTTTACACATATAAAATTGTATCGTGAAATTTATATCAAACAAGCCGCTGCCCGCGACTTCGTTCGCGTGATATAGTTACTTTGGGTTAACGCTAACACTCTCGAAGCTCTCAAGAGAAAAGAATCTCGATTTTAAAACATTCTTCATTGGTGCTCCGCTTCTATTAGTCTTAGCGTGATTATATAGAGTCTATAGCCTTCCTCGATAAATAAGCTATAGAACACTGGATTTTTGAAGTTATACTTCTATTGGCGCGTTAGGCAAAAATGATGAGAGTAAATTTTGACGATGCGATTATTTTCTATATCTGTGTTTAATTAATTTTAAAAATATCGAATTAAATCCCCAATGGAACTCTATAACTTACTTAAAATTGATATTTTTAATTGTTACAGAGACAATGAAGAATAGAAGTTTGGCTGGTAATTGTGGCATTGGTGTATTTATCATTGCCCTTGTCACTGTGGCATTGGCATTCGGCACGCCAAGTTGGTTAGCCAGTGACCCTAAAATAAGAAGCGCTAGACTGGACAGGTAATTGTAGTAAAAAAATAATTCAATCGTCTATATTTTTTGTATACCTGTAAATATTGGAAAGCGTTATATTGAGCGGGATATAAATAATCATATATTTCGTAATGACAAAATTTAAAGGCGCATCTCCTTCCTACTCTTTATGCCATATAAAATACTATTATATAGTAATTGAGTATTTTAATATTACTGATTAATTTTACGCCGCTCTGAATATAGCCATAAGTTCGGGTATAATATAGTCAAGAGCTTCTTACCCCGTAACAAAGTTGAAATATTATTATAGAGGTCTAAAATTGGCATTTATTAATCCTTAAATTATCCCGATGGCATACATATCATTCATTACACATTATAAAACAAAGTCCTCTGCCACGTCTGTCTATCTGTTCGCAATAAACACTACTGCACGGATTTTCACGCGGTTTTCGCCAGTAGATAAAGTGATTCATGGGGAAGGTTTAGGTATTTAATTCAATTTTTTTTTTATTATCAGGACAGGACAACGTCCACCGAGCCCGCTTGTATAATACGTATTTATACCTAAATTTGTGTTCTGCATATGTAACTATATTCAGTCAAAAAGTTTGTCGAAGACTGTATATACATTACGAAACTCTTGCGTATCTTGTGGAAATATTTTTCGCTTAGAAAGATGCTAAACATAGAACGAAATAGAAATGATTACATACGTACATTACATAAGTATTCTTTTTTAATGTAAAGCTTAATCTAAAGAAATAGTAAAGTGGTACGGAGGTTGGATTGGTTGACATCTTATAAATGAGTCCTTCCGTTTCTGATTATACTGGACCCAACCCAGTTCGTTCTAATTGTTACGCAAACATCCTCCTACTATTATTGCTCTTGACCCAGTCAGCGTTAGGTGGCCATGTTTGTGTTATTAATTAATAAGGTTTTTTTTCAGACTGGGGCTATGGACTTACTGCTTCAGATCTCTTCCAGATCCTCTAGACCAGTATCAAAGAAGATTCTTTGTAGGATGCCGTTGGGTTTATGATCCATTTACAACAGGATATGATAAAATTAGGGGATTTTTACTCCCTGGTAAGTTTTTGTAGATCCGATGCGCACTATAGATGGGTTTGTGAAGTCCTTATTAGTTTGTAGTAAAAATGGCACAATTTGTATTGAAAAATAATGTTAAACATTTCGTCTCTGTTCTAAAAAGTGAAATTGAAAGTGAAAGAAAAGAGTGAAAATTGAGTAAAAATTTAAAAACGATTGTTAAGGTTAAGAACTTTACTTTAAGATTAACTTATTGTAGTCATTTTATGTTTTAAATCTATGTGTAGTTTGATAAATAGGAATTTTTAACATTGTAAATTAATTGGAACTGTTGTTGATCTATATCAAAACTTGAACTTAGTTGAATATATAAAACTTGCATTGTGAATAACATAAAAATATTTTAAAAATAGTTTTCAAATATAAAATATTCTGTATTAAGGGTACCCTAAAGCGTATCTTTTACGCATTTTTTATTTATTTTTTATTGTAGCACGGCAAAATGATTGCACTATGCCCGATGGAAGCACAGTACAATCCAAAAATAATGGCGACCACCGAGTGACACACTATCCATCGCCGGTCGCCGCTGTCATGCCGGCATGCGAAAAGTTGGATATGCACAGGCTGATCCCGAAACGCGACCCGCAGAAGCGAATCACTATGACGGGCTTTTTCGCCATATACATGGTGGTTACGACCCAGTCAGGCTGTAAAACCCTACCACCCCGCAAAATATACTCGTATTTGCAGCTGTTTCTTATTTGTGGGCCCATACCGTCCGTGTAGTAAAATGGTCTCTTTCAAAATTGGTTAGGAGTATTATATATCGTAATAAATATAAATAATTCTTTTAATATTTTTCAGCTTTCATGGTTACAACACAATTCTTCTTTACACTATGTCTCATTGGAGTTATAGTGTCAACAATATTGGTTCTAATATTTTTCCTTTGTGCTGGACCGGATCAAAAAAGATTTGTGCTGTTAATCAAATGTATTGGATACATCATGTTGGGGGCTGGTTTGTATTATTTAAAATAAAATAACGTAATTATTATAAATATATATAGAAAACTGTTTGACTTTTATAATTCTTGCAGGTATTTGCGGCATCATTGCAGTTATTGTATTTGCTTGTACAGGAAACACTGATGATTGGATGCCAGATCATCCAAATAATTATTTAGGTAATTAAAAAATATATATTACTGTCCAATATAAACAAAAATTAATTGCCGTATGTATGTAAGTTCATAATTTCAGAACGGCTGCACTACTTTTTGGTTTTTTGTCTTGTCATTTGTTAGTTCAAGGTTTTTATAAAAGGAATTGTTTGAAAATTCTTACGGAAAAGTTTGAATATTTCGTGTTAATAAATCTCTATATAGAAAATGAGTTAGTGGAGAAATTTTCAAATATATTGACAGACGGATTGATGTTCAGTTGTCATTCCATTACATGGTCGTATTGTAAGGGGAAGATATGGACTTTTTTTTCTTTAGTATACCCCTGGGAAATTAGGACGGGCAGCTGGTTATTAATTAATAACATATTATTATTACCGGTGGTCGACATTCGACCTTAATAAATGGTACAAAGTATTTCCTCACGCGTTAAGACATAGATATTATCAACTAGATTTTTCTTTCTGACTAGAGACCCGTGCCCACTTCGTTGGGCGGTAATAGGCCTTCTCAAGCTACAACTTTTCTCTAGAACTCAATCATATATCTCTCATCGTTAAGGCAGCTTTCGTAAGAAACGTTTTCGTTCGACCATTTGTTCTTCGACTCCTCAGATATTACCCCCTACAACCTCACAAACTTTACGTCTTTATAATATTAGTATAGATAGTATAATTAGTTAATCGCTTCTGCCCGCGAATTCGTATGCGTGGAATAATTATTTTGGGCTAAGACACAGCGGAAGCCCTCAAAAGAAAAAAATCTCCGATTTTAAAACATTCTTCATTGTTGCTCCGCTCCGATTGGTCTTAGGGTGATGGTATATAGCCTATGGTACTCACAAACAACATGGCATTCTATTGGTAAAATAATTTTCAAAATCGGTTTAGTACTTCCTGAGATTACCTCCTACAACGTCACAACGTCCCAAACTCACAAACTTTACCTCTTTATTATAAAGTATATATATATATATATTAGTATAGATAAAAGATGTATTGTGTATTGTACAAATATTGTAGATTGTAGATGTAATACGCCTGAAGTGTGACTGAGAAATAAAGGTCTCGTGTCGCAATGATATGGAATAAAAATAATTATTCGTAACTTGTTTTTTAAACGCTGAAGCTCATTAATAGTTACTAGACTGAAAAATAAATAAATAAGGAAAATGGGTTGATAAAAGTAGGAAAAAA
Organism: Antheraea pernyi; assembly: GCA_015888305.1. Classification (NCBI taxonomy): domain Eukaryota; kingdom Metazoa; phylum Arthropoda; class Insecta; order Lepidoptera; family Saturniidae; genus Antheraea; species Antheraea pernyi. Next base: position 56,258 of record MU160771.1, on the reverse strand, counting down.
GCTATTGAACAACTTTATCTTCGCCTATCTTTATATATATAATTCTTCTGCCCGTGTGTATGTGAATGAACTCCTAAACGGTTGGACGGATATGGGTGAAATTTTTTGTGTGTCCAGGTGGATTCTAGAATTGTTTAGATTCCCAATGGGATCCGGTAGGTAGTGCTGCGGCTGAATTTTAGAATATTTTTACAATCAAGGCGGGACAACGTCCGCCGGGCCAGCTAGTTTATGTATAGAAGATTCATTATCACGTCTTAGAACTTTCTAAGATTACCCCCTGCAACGTCACAAACTCACAAACTTTAATTTAATATAGATAAAAGTTGTATTGTGTATTGTACAATATTGTAGATTGTATACGTAAAATGCCTGAACGATGACTGAGAAATAAAGGTTTCCTGTTGCAATGATATGGAATAAAAATAATTATTTGAATTTTTTTTTTAAACACTGAAACTCATTAATAGTTACTAGACTAAAAAATAAATAAATAAGAAAAATAGGTTAATAAAAGTAGGTAAAAAGGTATTGAACAACTTTATCTTCGTCTATCTTTATATATATAATTCTTCTGTCCGTGTGTATGTGACTGAACTCTTAAACGGCTGGACAGATATGAATGTAATTTTTTGTGTGTCCAGGTAGATACGAGAATTGTTTAGATTCCCAATGGGATCCGGTAGGTGGTGCTGCGGTTGAATTTTAGGGATTTTTTTTACTATCAAGGCGGGACAACGTCCGCCGGGCCAGCTAGTTTATGTATAGAAGATTCATTATCACGTCCAAAGTATTAGATTGTACAATATACTATATCAATGTTTAATAAGAATAATCTATTCGATTTTCATTTCAGGCTGGTCTTTTGGCTTAGGAGTGGTAGGATCCGTAGCGTGTATAGTGACGGCAGCTCTTTTCTTAACAGAAGCCAATATACAGAGCAAGAAACGTAATCGACTGAAGGAATCTCAAGCGCGGTTTGAAATGGAGTATGAATCTAAAGCATAAGTGAGCTACCATTACATTAATTAAGGTCAATGATGTCAATGGATGAACTTACTCGAGTAATTTTGTATGGTAGCTACAAATATCACTTACAACAAACAATAGACCATTGTCTATCATTTATAAAAAATCGACTTCATTTAATATTCTTAAAAATATTTTATAATATAGTCAATTTATTATCTATCGAAATAACTGCCATATTCGAGTATTCGCAATACATTCCACTAAATCGACAATGTTTAATAATTAAAATTGAAAATGTTACTTCTTTATACCATTTACAAGATCATAAGTGCCTAATAACATGATAATGTAGGTTCTTATTTATGATAGAAACGGGTATGAGAAACATTGATAATGGTATTATTTATTGTGCCTGAGGATTTTTTATTATACTTAGTTAATAGAATATGTATCTTTTACAATTTTTGTAATTTTTTCTTGCACAATACTTATTAAATGATATATTTTTCTATTTTTTTTTAGTTGTAACATGACAAAATTATGTAATAAGATTCTTGGGTAAGGTGAAGATATAAACTCGAAATAAATATTTCAAATAAAAATAACTTTAATAAACAAAAATATTATTTGCAGTAGTAATACTGAACTTAAACAGAAGATTTGATACACCAATGTGATTCATTTTTTAATGATAAAAATGAAATATATTTAAGATAATGTAGTAAATGTATGTTTAATATAATTTTTTTGTTAACATTGTACCTAATTGAAGCCGTCCAGTTTATCTATTCTAGTAATAAAGTATATGTAAGATTTAATTTAATGTTTTTTAAGAATCTCTATATTGACTTTTGGAATGAATAAAACGTTATTTGCATTTGTTTTTTTCTTTACAAGGCCGCTATGCAGATAAGGGTCGTAGGTATCAAAATTAGTTTTAGGATCCGTATTAACACTTGTCCAAGTAAAAATAATTTTAGGCGTGGTAGGGTGAAATGGTCTGTGTAGGCGAAAAGCAAACGCTTCTTTTCCGACTTCCATTGGCGATAGAAAGCAAAGAGTGGGAAATTCTTTCGTCTTTATATTTTTCTAGCGTTTCGCCACAAGTTCATCTGATGTTAAATGACGATGTCGTCTAAAATGGTAATAAATAATAGTTAAAAAAAACTAAAAAAACACGCTTTCACAAAAACATACATTTATTTCTGATTTACACTATTCTTAATCCAAATTTTTTACATTTTATTTTCTGTTCTGTAGTTGGATTTTTTATGAAAGATTCTGTTCTGTAGTTAGATTTTTTATGAAAGAGTGTTTATTTAAACTATTATTTATTTTTCATTTTTTGGTTAAAAAAAATTAACTTTTTTTTCGGATTATTGAATTGTCATCGACATTTGACAGGTGTGCAAAGTTTGAATTAAATTTGATCGCTCAAAGTAGGACAAAATCGAGCTCAAAGGGATCGGTTACAAACATACATACGTACAGGTGAAGCTAATAAACGCGTGATAAAAACGCTAAACTTAGAGAGGGACTGGGTCTCAAGTACAGCTGCCGTAATACACCAACGGGTACTTAGTGACAGATTTTTAACTCAGGTTGATTATTAGTCAGGCGGATTAAAAAAAGATCTACCACCATTCTATGGTTTCATCACGATATTTCCCCTCTTCCACGCCTCAGTTTTGGTTGCAAGGATTCGAAACTACGTCGATCAATGTGGCCTCTATTACTTTTAAATTTCGCGGAACAATAAATGTTATATGGAAATATGCTTTTATAGTTTTTAGTAAATATTGTCTTTCGATAAAGTGAAAATATGTATAGGTCATTCCATGTAGAATCTACCACTTTTAGCCCCACATTTCGATTTGGCTGAATCGTTTTCCTTTTCTACTCCATTGATAACATTTTTCAAGAAATTTTCATTCTTTTACCCAACTAAAAAAATGAACTTAATAGCTTCTTTTCAAATAGCTATTACTTCTTTAAAAAATGAACAATTGTGAGGTTTTTATTTTTTTTATTTTAATATGTATTTTCTGAAATTAAAAAGGATGCACTTCGCTGAAATTGATTTTCTATAAAAATCTGTTATGTAATCGTTGATTGTTGACGAATGTATATGTGGTATCCTTTCAGTAGTCTGTGATAACGGACCTACTGGCTTTGTTTAGGTACAGGAGAGGCAAAGCAAACAGAAAAAAAAATTAAACTTTAAAACGTTTTGTAAATTGTCTTTGACATGTGGTGGCACAGAGCATAAATACTAATGTTTGGGTTTTGGCGGGCTTCTAGTTTGTCATGTAGTGGATTTTATATTTTATCCATAATCTTGTGTTATTTATTTGACTCTATATTTAGTAAAATTGGTTGTGTTTTACGTAATATAGTTTGATTATTGTGCATAAGTGCAGTGAATGGAATTCAAAGATGCCACAAAAACTACCTTAAAAGTTCTAACGAAGAAGCCATCATCTTGTTGGAATATTGAAATGATCACACGACACTAATATTATTCTGCTCGACAATGGCAGTATAAACTGGAATATTAGTTGCCTATTTTTGGCAAGTAAAAAAAAAACTGATGTAGCTGAAATGGCAACACAGCTGTTGACAGTTCTGACGGTTTATGCCTGGAGTGCGTGTGTCAAAAAAACTACCTACTGAATTGGTTGCTGTTGTGTACAAACTATAACAATCGGATCGATCGACCTTGTATATTTTTACTAAATATTAAAGTTATTGACTGTATAATTAATTTTAGTTAATCATTTTATAGTTATTCTTACGATTATGACCGAAGCCGACAATGAATATCCAAAAGCTTCAAGTAAGTATTGGGCACGCCCATTGCTATCGGTTTTTCATAAGTTTATATATTTTCCATTTAAATCTAAAGATGGTTTATGTATATTTTAATAAATCGCGCAGTTAATAGTTTCCGAATAATTGTCTTTCATTTTTTTAACGGCTTTTGCCTGGTGTAAACATTGAATATCTTGATAATAAAATGCTTATATTCCATAACAAAATAAAATAGTATTAAATTAAAAGTAAATAAAGTGTAAATTCTATCTTATTATATAAGATCTGTATCACATTTTGGATCTATCCAGCTATAACGAAGACATGTCTCTAAAGAGCATACATAAAGAATGAAGCACCCCTTTTTATATTGCTTTATTTTTTTTTCCAGATGCTACTCTGTTTGGAGCCAGCATCACTTATGTGGCAGGACTATTCCTGCTGCTATCATTTGCTGGTCCGTACTGGATAGAATCCTATGGAGAAATGTTTTCTCCTTTTAAACATATGGGATTATGGGAGTACTGTTTTGATCAATTTCGCTTTCCACCATATCAATTTGATAAGCTATTTACTGGATGTCACTCTGTTTTCAGCCATGTAAGTTTAGTTATAGTAATATTTTAAGTCATAAATTAAGTTTTCACACCAATAGAGTATTACTTAGCTTATATATTATTATACTTTGCATAGGGACTATGTAGTAAATTCTAAAAGAGGTAAATTTATATTGGTAAGAGTGTTATAGGATCATTGACTTTTGATGACATAATTACAATTAAAGAAATTGAAGACAACTTACATTTATTTATTCATATAAAAAACAAAAGGAGAAAACTAGTTATTAATAAAACATTTTTTTGTTATCAAACTTTATCATCTAAAAACCAACAACTACTTATCTGTAAGATTACCTGCTTTTTACTCTTACTTTGATTTTAGTTTATATCTCTTTGTTATTGCAAAATGGAACCTGTGTGCTGCATTTACCTCTGTATTTTTCTGTATTGTGGTTGCACCTACCAGTAACTTTACTACTAGGTAATTTAATGGAAATTTTATATTATGAATGAATAACTAATATATTAATAATTATTTTCAGGAGTATTATGTGATCAGGGAGTGGCTATTGCCTGGATGGTTAATGGCCGTTCAGTCATTTGTTACATTAGCATTAATGCAAACGCTAGCAGCCCAGATTATTTTAGCCTGTGTTATTGTCCGTTGGCCTCTACGTACAATGTTGAGATATGAGTGGATATTTGTATCTACTGCTTTTGTACTGGTTGCAATTGCAAGTAAGTGTTATAAGGTTATTAGCCCTTTTGTTATGGCAGTACTCTCCGCTGAAGTGAAGTATGCACATTGCATGTTGGTAAGCTTTTCAGGTTTTCTTAGTTAAGTGTTACATAACAATGTACTTGAGATTTTACAAGTATTAAAAGTTTTATAAACGTATAAAAAAATACTATGGATTTAATCCAATATAAGTCAAGCAGACTGCGCTATGAGCTTGTATGTATAGGGCATTACATATATGCTGAGTAATTACATAACTAATAATGAAAGAGTCAACTATGTTTTTTTAAAATCTGTATAAATGAAAAGCTCAGAACTTATTGCAGTTGAGGTTGTATACTTATAAAGAATTTACCATCATAAATTTATATGCGTTAAAACATTGTACAAATCACATTGTAGTTTTGTTTATATTATTAAAAATTAATTTACTTTAATAAAAATCATCACTAGATAAGCACTACTGAATAGATTTCTATCAAAGTTTTGTTTTACTTCTTAGATTCTCTAAAATTAATAAAAGAAAATATTATCATGATAGTTTGAATGAAGATTATTCAAATTTTAGGAAACTATAATTTCTATAAGCCCTATTCATTCAGTAATGTGTGTTTTCATCCTATGATCCTATGATTTCATCACTGATGGATTGAATGTGTGGCAGCTCAAATAGTTTCTTGAAGATGTTATCAAGTAGATTTGATAGTTTGTTTGTTCACAAATGGACAAATTTGTTAAAAAGAGTGTGCACCTATACAAATTAATATATTCTGATTGTGTGGGTGAAGAAATTTGTAAATAGTAATAAAACATGCTGTGTTGCCTTTAACATAGGCTAAGTTTTACTAACAAAAATGGATGTAGTATCCGAATTGAATAAATTATTATTATTATTATGCAGAAGTGGGACAATTGGTGTGGTGTTTATGTTTTTTCCTGTCTAAATAAGATATGCTTTTAGATAAGTGAAGCAGAGACACAGGTGTCAGCTAAGAACACATCAAATTCTTAAATCATCTACGAATACATTTCTTCGCTCATTGACAGAGAAAACTATAATCTAATTAGATGGAATCTTAGAAATAAGCAGTGAGAAATAGTACAGCTATTATGTATCTTTACATTTATCGAATACCTTTGATTGATATTTTTAGGTGTGTACATATTCCTCGCAGTGGCTATATTCGGAGGAAACTGCTATCGCCGTGACTGGCTTATGTACCCTTCCTTCAATGTTTTGTCTTGGTCGTATGCTTTTGCTGTTGTGGCTTTCATTTTGTTTGGTAAGTATGTATTGCTGAATAAGTTGAGTAAATATATAATTAGAAATTTCCAATTTTTATAGATATATTTATATCTTGAATTGATGAGATTTATAATCGAAAGAATATAAGAATTGTAAAGAAATTATAATTGAAGAGTCATTCATGGTAAAATACAAATTTTTAATTGTACAGTATTCCAAAAATATGGGTTTCAAAGTCAGAAAATATCAATATACAGTCTAAACTCTTTATAATGAATTTAAAGGGACCACACAATTTTCTTCCTTGTAAAGAGTTTTTTATACAGACCGAAGAGAACAAATAAATGGTTTAGTGTTAAACCATCATTATAATAAACAATGTTATACAGAGTTTAAAGTGTATTTATCTATACTAATATTATAAAGAGGTAAAGTTTGTGAGTTTGTGACCTTGTAGGGGGTAATCTCAGGAACGACTGGTCTGATTTGAAAAATTATTTTAGTGTTATATAGCTCATTTATCGAGGAAGGTTACAGGCTATATATATATATACAATTTTTTAATAGTAGCACGACAAAATGACTGCACTGTGCCTGATGGTAAGCACAGTAAAATCCAAAAACAAGGACGACCACCGAGTGACACATTATCCATCGCCGGTCGCCTCGATCCATTTAATACATTTGTTTGCAGGAATAGCCGCTATTCTTCTGTATCTCGAGTCTCGGAAACTATATGAATTGCGTTCAGAAGCAAAGAACCTTGTTGCACAAATGCAACACAGTCAGCCGGAGCATGCTCTGAGCCAGTTACGTGATCAACTTCAGAAACAGCGCCAATGGAACATGTAGAACGATTATTATTGGTATAAATGTTATTTTAGTGTTGATAATTATATCTACAACAAATTACACTTGATGCAAACAATTTAGTATATCACTGATATTTTTTATTCACAAGTTTATTATAAAAATATAGCCTTAGAAAATTGTATTTTATATGTACTACATTGTTGGAATCTGGTTCAATATTTTTAAAATGCATTTTTAAAGGTACCTAAGTTTTAAGTGCAATTTTAATGTTTATAATGATAAGGAAATCTACAAAGCATTTTGGAATACAGGAAGTATTTATAATATTTAATGAGGAATATTTACTTAAATAATATGTTCCTTTGGGAATTATTAGAATATTGAAGAATATCTACTTATATAACAATTTAACGGTCCAGAAAATATCACAATATTTAATTAGAAATTTATCCGTTTGTAAACTATGGGAATATTAAATGAAGAATCTCTACTTAAATAACGATTTATTTGTCCTGGAAATATCACAGGACTGAGTATTTAATTAGAAATGTATCCGTTTATAAACTATGGGAATATTAAATGAAGAATCTCTACTTAAATAACGATTTATTTGTCCTGGAAATATCACAGGACTGAGTATTTAATTAGAAATGTATCCGTTTGTAAACTATGGGAATATTAAATGAAGAATCTCTACTTAAATAACAATTTATCCGTCCAAGATTTATCAGAATATTTAATTAAAAATGTATCCCTTGTTGAACTATTAGAATATTGATTAAGAACTTCTACTTAAATGAAAAAAACGTCCGTCCTAGAATAATGATTATATAGTAAGGTTTTATTATTCTGTAAGGCTAGTATAATACTAAATGTATACCAATAATTTCTTATATGTACTGACTTCATGACTTCTTTTGTTTAGTGTTTTTTTAAGTAATTTGTATTAAGTTAGGTACTTAATATAAATAATTATGTTGAAATATATCATTGACAGTTTAAAAAGCGTATAATACAAAAACAATATATATGTATATACTATATATATACAATGGTTCTATCTGTAGTGTGAGTAAGAAGTGTTTTGTTGAACCCATTGATTTATTTATATATTGTGACTTAAGATAAAAAACATGCACTGAATATGTATTGAGGTGATTATAAAATAAAATGAATTTATTTTTTGAATAGTCGTGTTTTCTTTTAATGTCCTTATTCGTAATACTCCTTTCTAACTATAGATACGTGTTCAAGTTAATAACTTTATGGTCTTATAAAATTCTGTTATCATAAATAATGTAACAGAATGAGAACACTCTTTTATGCGACTTTAGAATCGTAACCCTAGTTTATGTTTTATATTTTATGATATTCGTGACTTTTTCTTTAATAACATTGCTTAGTTATAGCTCCCAATATAAAATGTTGGTGTAATACTGGAGATCAAAGGCCAAAGACTATCGGTGTTATTACAAAAAAGTTAAATACTTTGTTTAAAAAGGTTTCGAATTAAATGCACTGCGCTCGCCCGAGCCAAGTTCGCGTTATCCTTTTTCACAAGTCTAACCTAAAGTAACCAAAGCGAGACAAAGGAACAAGATGGCGAACATTTAGCGACCGCGGTGCATTTAATTCGAAACGTTCTTAAAGCAGGTATTCAATACGTATTTAACTGTAATAACACCGTATAGGTTTAATCAGTACATATTATAAATAAAGTCCTCTGCTACGTCTGTGTCAGTCTGTTCGCGCGAAACTCAAAAATTATTGAAAGAATTTTCATGCCGTTTTCACCAGTGGATAAAGTGTTTCATGACTAAGGTTTAGGTATATAATTTGTCAAGGTTTTTTTAAATATCAATACGAGACAACGTTCGCTGGGTCCGCTAGTTATCTATTAATAATATTTTATATTTAATTTATATGCAGTATAAGTATCAATATAAAATACCTGGATAGTTCTGTATATATCGGAACCGGGAGAAAACCTTATCATGGTGCCCTCATCAATATTTGGGATTGTAAAGTTTTTTTACTTGTAGATTAGAGTCAAAATTGGTTACAGGTAGGGCTGAAGTAAAAAAAAAATCATAATTGATCTTCCCTCGAATGTCACAGACTGGTATGTTCGGAAAAATTTAGATACCTATCGCTACAATACTTTTTTGTCTCGAAACTATGAACATACCATTTAATTATAATAATTTATCTTAGTTTTTGGTATTTTTAAGATCGGGTTTTTTCATTGTGATTTCATGGTAGGGCACTGTCACACAATTATCTATGCCGTAAGTCTTTAAATTTAGACTCGTGGGTTTCGATGTAGATATTATAGGTACATGAGACTGTTCCCCATTGGCATTTAGTGTACCTACAGCACAGAATAAAAAGCGTTATAATCAATTACATAGCTATACAACAGTAATATTAACGTAATTTCTTACCTGGTTTTTTAAGTTGATCGCAGATTCGCAAGACGTAATCGATTGTGTTTTGTGGAATATTACCGTCGAGAACTACAATTGGCGCCTGTTTTAGTGTCTCGATGTGTTTATTTACCTGTTAAGGGTAACGTAATATATGTATATCAATTATCTTAAATATGCTCAATGACAGTTAAAAATATTTTATCTTTTGCTGTTCAATGGCTTTCGGGAGGTGTTTATAGATATATGTAGTAATCACTATAAATATTAAATGTAAGAGAAATACTTTAAATAGCGCGTTTCACAGTGATGTAGAGTATACTTGCGTGTAAAGCCTTCATATTTAACCTGTGGGCCACCGAGCCCTTGTAATTAATCAAACCAAATGCACGTCTTACCAATGGTAGGTAAGAAAATATAAGGCTTGTGCAATTTTGAAAAGTAGATATTTAGTTGTCTGAGTTGGAAAGCTGTGCATTTGTGGTACATTCATGCACATAACACGCAGATATGTTCGCGATGTGAACTTGTTAAAATTATTTTTTCTTTAATGAACCGATATATGCGATATTTTAGTTACTAACAATCCTGCAGTTTGTCTAAGAGCTCAAGATAAAAAAAGATTGAGTATTACTGGTATAGAATTTAGAAATTAGAAACAAATAGTCTAATTGGAGTTTTTGACGGGATCTAAAGTCTGTTATGAAATTGGCTTTTATTTTTTATTTATAATTATGCGTTATTTTGTTCTATACTCTGAAATACTGATGTGATATAGCTTTTTTTTTTTTTATTTTTATTGTAGCTCGGCAAAGTGACTGCACTTTGCCTGATGGTAAGCACAGTACAGTCCAAAAACAACGGCGACCACCGAGTGACACACTATCCATCGCTGGTCGCCGCCGCCATGCCGGCCTGCGAATAGCTGGATATGCACAGGCTGATCCCGAAACGCGACCAGCGGAAGCGAATCACTATGACGGGCTTTTTCGCCATATACATGGTGGTTGCGACCCAGTCAGGCTGTAAAACCCTACCACCCCGCTTTCGCCATTGCCTCGTTCGTTATCCAGCAGGGTGCACCACGTGCAGGTGAGGTTGGCTTGGGTGTCTCAAGTCTTATGATGTTATTTGACACCCCTTACACCCCAAAACAGCTGCGTTATCGACCACAAGTTTGGTGTGTGGAAAATAATAACAGAGAATATGATAAGATACAAAAATTCCCTATAAAGTCCTAACAAGGCTACAATCTTTTTAGAACAATGAAGTCATTACAACATCTTTTGAAATAATCTTGATAATGACAGCGATCTCCAGCAAAAATGATTCGTTGCCAACGAAGAAGAAGTATCTATTATGCCAATGGTGTGTACGCTTTACTTACAGTTATAGTTACCGAAGTGTATATCTATTTGACAGAAAGGTAATGATAATTACTATATATATTTAATATTCCTATATTTGGAGAAAATTGAACAAGAAGGTGGATCAGAATATTGTATTGGTACTAATTCAGGGTAATAGGTCAATATTGAAGTAGATACATCCTTTTGTTTAAATTTCTGCATTTTTAAAATAGGCATTAGGCAATAGGCGTAGGCATTGTTAATGAATATGATATATTTATTAGTTAAATAATTATAAACTTCTCTTGAACTTCTGTTAGGTATCGTGACAAAAACATGACACAGACATATCACAACTCATGATAAAAAAAATAAAAAATATTGTAGCACGGCTAAATGACTGCGCTATGCCTGATGGTAAGCATAGTACAATCTAAAAACAATGGCGAAAACCGAGTGACACACTATCCATCGCCGGTCGCCGCTGTCATGCCGGCCTGCGAAAAGCTGGATATGCACAGGCTGATCCCGAAACGCGACCCGCAGAAGAGAATCACTATGACGAGTTTTTCGCTATATACATGGTGGTTGCGACCCAGTCAGGCTGTAAAACCCTACCGCTTTCGCCATTGCCTCGTTCGTTATTCAGCAAGGTTCACCACGTGCAGGTGAGAATTATTCGACACCTATTACACTCTCAAGTCTTATGATGTTATTCGATACCCCTTACACTCCATAAATAAATTATATAAGAATTTCATTTGAGTCTCTTATAATGTACCTAACCATAAAATTTGACGATTTTAAGTATACTATACGTTTTTTAATAAACTTACTAGATCGATACTAATATGATTATGTAGATCCATGTTGCCAAGACCCAAAACGCACTCTCCTTTACTGTCTAAAACAGCAGCATACGTTGGCGTTCGTCCCTTGTTCGTTACGCACCCTAAAATAAATATGGTACATATAAATTGTATTTAGAACTGTCTCAAATGAGAGAATCCTTATTGTTAGTATCCGAATAGGATACTAGCCGGCACGGCGGACGTTGTCCCGACCAGATAATAAAAAATTCTTTGAAGGTAGACATATGCTGTTGCTGACCTTTTTGTAGGCATTATAAAGCTCTACAGCTTTTCTCTAGAACTCAATCATATATCTCCCATCGTTAAGGCAGCGTTCATAAGAAACGTTTTCGTCCGGCCGTTTTTTCTCCGAGTTACTTTGTTAATCCGACTACTACAAAAAAGTATTTTCATTTTTCGGGTTAGTATATAGCCTATGACACTCACAAATAACGTGGCTTTTTATTGGTAAAAGAATTTTCAAAATCGGTTTAGTAGGTACAGAGTTTACCCCCCCCCCTACAACGTCACAAACTCACAAACTTCACCTCTTTATAATATTTTTTTTTTCGAACTGACTACGCTATTGACCAAGCAAGGTCTTAACAGCTTCGCCGGACTACTAAGGCGAGCGCTTAAGGCACTCAGCCGATTTTATTTTGACAACTAGCTCAAGGGTGCGCGGCACACCTCGGATTTGGCTGTTGCCTGATACATGCAATTCGCGACCTATGTAAGCTAAGCTAAGCTAACTATTCATACATATATGAGTTGTTGAAACATATATGTGTACCAAGCATACATACCTCAACAACCCTTATATATATTTCGTATCGGATAATATTCTAAACTATTTCAGTTTGATAAGGGGAAAAAATAAGACCCTTTCACCTGCATGTGTAAGCGTGTATGCGTGCACGTGTGTGGAGGTGATATGTGTAATGATGTCGCAGTGATGTAAGATTTTGTGTCACTGTATCGCGCGAGCAGCGTACTCAAGGGCTCCACGCCGAGGGAACGGGCCTAGGCTTGAGCTGCTGCCGAGGGGGGCCTAGTCTGGTGTGCGGGAGCGAAATTTACCCCCAGACCACGGCGGCGTGATCTGTGGTTACGCGTGGGCGTGAGCACGCTCTGTATGGAGATACAGGCTGGTACTGATCGTTCACTGCCGTTATTTCATCGGGAGGGTCGGTAAACTTATAATATTATTATAGTATAGATAAATGTTGGTTTATACTTTTTAATTGTGTTTTTGGCGTTTCGCCACAATCGTACCTGACGATGTTATCTACGATGATAAACATACAAGACCTAATATGAATTTGTTCAAGCATAACCACAGAAATACACTGATACTGTAGGGTACTCTGATTTCATCACAATATTTCCTTTAACCTACGAGTCAAATCCATGCGAATACTTCGAATCGACACGATGACTAAACATGCTAACCATCTTCGATCCATTTTTCTCTAGAAATTCGAGTTGTTCCAAATTTGAATAGTAACAACTGATTTTTTCTAATAGAATAGTTATATTACTTATGTTTTTGTAAATAAAGCTTTAACATTATTGGTGACAATGAGTGAATAGTACATAATCCCTTACCGTCTAGAATTATGCCTGGAGTAATGTTTGCAAGGTATCTTCCATCGGCGTCATCGCCGATTGCAGTCAAGAGCTTAGTTCGACCCTCCAACAAGCGCCACAATGCTTCGGCTATGTTACGTCCAACGCCACCGCCACATTGTTCCGTTAAACACGGATGTGTTGATCCATCTAACTGAAAGCCAGTAAAATTGATAAAATATTGAATACGCATAGCGGTTATTATTAATCTACCTTTTATATAAAATAAAATGAATTGCCGAATGTATGTAAAACGAGTTTCAGAAGTTCTGAATGGCTGCACCTATTTGCCCGATTCTCTTTTGTTTTTGTAATTGTTAGGATAAGTTTTATATGAAAGAAAATGTACGGAAAGTGAAAAAATTGGGTTAAAAATCTTCACATACAATGTGAGTGAGTTAGTGACACAGAAGACAGTGGGGAGTTCTTCAAAAATTTTGACAGATTGACGTTCAGTTGTACAGTTCCCATTTTATTTCATTACATGATCGTACTTTAGGAAGAAAGAGTTGGTTTCATTTTCCTAATATTAAAAATTACTTATATCGAAGCCACATACCATATTATTATTGTAGGTCGATTATGTAAAAGTGTACATTTTCATTAGGTCCGTTCAGTATGTACTTACATCCGTCACTGAGACCTTTAAAGTCTTGTACTGTTCTTATTGGAATGGTGGTCACTTTGGCAGGCATTTTTGATATTGGGCCACCATTCCGATAGTGGCTTCTCTTAGACACCACATATGATTAAGTTATGTATATCTCCTAGTCTTGGCAATTATGCCGTCCGCCTCCACATAATCTACTTCAAATTCATGATAGCTGTTTTCTGTGATCTAAACCTTTGTTCGCTTTGGGATTCATGTTTTTGGCACGCGATTTATGAACTGGTGCCTAATGTCGATCGTACAAAACCGGCTTTGATAGCCAGTTGTGTTGTATATATAATACTTTTACGTTTTAAGTTACTTGCTGAAAATAGCTTCACGGAAATATTTATTTGGTTGAAATCTTTGTAAAACTATTTGGTAAAGGAAGCTAACTTAAAATAACTTTATAGTTTTGTACAAGCAGTTATTTAAATGTACGATATACAAATATACTGGGCTTTTTTGTGGGGGCACACGGGGGCAGTCAGTGCTCTTAAAGGGAATATCGAAAATATCGAAAAAATGCAATAAGAATTGAAAAAAGAGAAAGAATTTGAAAAAAAACAAACAATATTGGTAACCTGTACAAAATTTTATGGATTGTATTAATAGATCAAAGTTATCTAAATACAAAATCTAATCCGTCTTTCATGAGCATTTACCGCGTCGCACAGTGGTTTGTCTCTGTAGTGTAGAGGTCTTAAAAAAAATTAGCGTGCCCAAAATGAAGTGACACAAAAGGCCTGCTTATACATATAATGATCGTCATTAAGCGTGCTGATTATTATTATGCAAAACCGACGCAGTAATTTATTGTTTTTATGCATTGCGATATATTTACCACCGGGCTCTGGTTGGACGGTTGTGGTGAGTTGCGATGCCACTGAATGCAATGTTGGTATCAGTGGGGAAACACGCGACAGTCTGCAGAGTACTGCATTATGCGGTTGAGCCATTTGTTTTTACATACTCCTACAGAATTTATAGTTGCAGATTGTGTTTATGTTCCTACTATTTCTTATCGTGGCTCAGTTTATTTGTGTAATACCGTACACATTAAAATAGTAATTTATATTGTACAGGAAAGCATATTATTACATGGAGTATAAAGTTTATTTCGTTAAATGAAAATTATGGTCTGCATACTATTCAATATGAATATAAATCAGCTTGATTAAGATTGTTTAGTTTGTTAATCTATACTAATATAAGGCTGGAGGATTTGTTTGTTTGGTTGTACGCGCTAATCTCAGGAACTACTGGCCAGTTTGAAAATTTCTTTCAGTGCGAGATAGCTCATTTATCGAGGAGACATACGTACAAGAAGACTGATACATTTGTCAATCATTTATGAATTGACTCATATATAGGCCGAATATAGGCTTTGATCAACAATAACTAGATATCGGGTCGGCGCGAAAAATACGTCTAGTTAAATAACAGCTCACTTGAAACATGAGCTTTTATTTTGTTTAGTTTGTTTGAAACACAGCCAATGTAAGCACGTTTCACAATGCCGCAGTGTATTCAAAAGATGCAAAAATAATACCCGAAAAAGCAATTTAACGGCCGGAGTACATTCCCTAAATACATGTTGAATAAGTTATATTTTAAGCTTTAAACTAACAAATAATCTTAAACTTTAAACAAAATTACCGATTTAAAAATGTGGTACAAATGTTTGGTCAAAACTAACCACGCACAAACACGCAGAATAACGGGAAAAAGTACTTTATTAATTGCGTGATAAGGTTGAATCCAAACGAATTTGTTTATGTTGTCTTTTCATTTGTGAGAGGAGTAATTTATTGCTTTGCTCGTTTTATCGTAAGTATTAGATAATATTTTGAACATTCCTGACTTTATTACTAGGTGTCATGGTTGTAATTAGGTTGAACTGAAAACTGTTTTAAAACTTTTTTGCTCCCTTTCTTAGTAAACAAATCGCTACACATAAGTATATATTTACGCGATTTAGCTTCTATTTTGTACGTGACCCTTTATCTAGTTATTGTTGATCGAAGAATATACGTATAAATAAACAATAAAGATATTGTAATCTAGTTCATATAAGTTGTACTCAATACGTGTACATAGATTTTCATAAGCGGTTCGATTTCAATTACTCATAACTGATGAGTTTAACGACAGCAACACCCATAACATGATTAATTTCTGTACAAAGCAATTAGTTAATCTGTTTGTGACGTTACCGATGCAAGATATTGATATGTATAGACGAGTGGTACTCAACCTTTTTTTTAAACGGGCCACAATCTCGTTTCACTCATGTTGTCGCGGGCCGTAAACTACAAATATTTAGGTATTCAATAAAAAAACGTTTAATTTATTCAGCGTGCTCATAGTTTTTCTAATGGGCACGAAATTTAGAATAATTGAAAATAAAGTAATCGCGTGGGCCAACTACAAAGACCCGCAGATTGAGTATGCCTAGACTATTAAATTTATGACATTTTTTTATATCATAGGAGGCAACCGGATAAGTGGGTCACCTGATATTAAGTGATCACCACCGTCCATAGATACTAGCAACGTCAGGGGAGTCGCAATACTTTGCCAGCCTGAGGGGGAAGAGGGGAGGTGGGCATCCGGCGCTTTCACTGACCGAACAAAACGCAACAATGCAAGCACTGTTACTTCACGTCGGTGTTTCTGTGGGTCGGGTGGTACCACCCCGGGCGAGCCGACCCATTCTTGCTGAAACCAGTAATAGCTTTAGCGTGGGTGAACCACCTACTGGTCAGGTAATATTCAGTTGAATGAGGAATTATTTTAAATGTTTAATACAAACAATGAATTTACAGAAAAAATATAATAAATATGAATAAAATGTGGGCATTCGTGTAGGTTTTACTAAAAATATATCGTCCAAAACTATTACGTTATAAACTTTATGTTTGTAGGCCTTTTAGAACATAAAATATATTAATACTTAGATTATTAACTATTATTTATATTTATTCGTTATTTTAGGTCTGTAGAAATTTACAGCAGGATTTTTAATAAAATATTAACAGATTTGAATGCACAGATAATGTTACTTGTTTCTAACATCCTAAAACGAATTATCGACTAAAGCTTTATTCCAAGCATTCCAGTAGAGATTCGTCACACGCCAGTCTTAAAAAGAAATTGCTGTAATGTTAAATGCCTTTTTTAAACATATGCCAAAGCATTGTCTCTCAGAATTGTTATACGGCTAGCATATATTGAGACAGATTTGGTTCAATTGAACGACTCGCTAAATTGCTCTGTGACAATGAAAATTCTTCAAAGACATATTCATTCTGGAACACTGACGATAAATATTGAAATAAAAGATATCGTTTTAATTTTTTATATTAGACTGCACAGCATACAGCACCTGCACAAACAGTACAAAAACAAAGGCGACTGTCGGTGATAAGTATCGTTGGCACCCGTCGCAATCGCTGCATCAACATCGTCGCGTACCTTTAGTTCTCTAGTGGAAAGGAGAATATACGATATCGTTGCCTAAAACATTTTTTTATACATATAAAAATACCATTTTCATATAAAAGTTAAATAAGATAATTTAGATAAGTTATACCTACACTGACCATTATCTGAACTCAAAACGGGACGTCCTTACATTATTTGCATGGACCATACTACTATATTACTAACATTATATACGCCAGTGGGCAGGTTAACAATAAAAATAAACACCACTTTTTATGTTTTTTTTATTATTTTGTGTTCACATTAAGTATCTAATTAAAATTATTTGTAATATTAGAAAAATATTTGATTATAAGAAGCTCGGCACTCGTATCTGACGTGCTCCAATGTTTAATCATTTTCGCCCGGTTTCAAAAAACGGGACTATTTTGCGTCCCAGATCATTGTTTGGGGACAGCGGGACAGGTGGTCGAATAAAGGGACAGTGCCGTTCGAAACAGGATGTATGGTCTTCTGATATTGGGTGCAAAATCAGAAGTGCATAGATTTATTTTTATATTTTCTTTCGACCAGTTTATTTAATGTTATGGTACGTATTTAATCGTGTACAGTATCCATCTTTTATTATCATCTATTGATTGATTATTCTGTTTGTCGTTGCAAGGTCCAATTTATGTGGAACAGTGCAGCGGCCAAAAATTTACAACTCCTTAGCACCGGTGAGCACGTGCAGAGGAATGAGAGGTACACTTTCTGTGGACGTAAGTAACATCAGCCTACCAAAGTGAGGTTAAGTGACTACACAGTAAATTTAAAAGAGGACTGGGACGCTAGTGTGGTTATGAGTTAACACCTATTCGGCTTGACAGCAGAATTCCAACTCAAGTGTGGTAGCTGGCAAGGTTTTAGAAAACACCATGCAATTGTTTCATCACGATGGGTATATTTCTTCATCGAATACTCAGGCGCAGTGTAGTAATTTAATTTATGGCTTAGATTTTTGTAGTAAATATTTAAGAATCATTTCTCTTGAATATTATCAGTGTCATCTTAAGACGACGTTAATTAAAAGTACATTAGCTGTTTACTGTAATGAGGGAGGTTCGGTGGAGTCGAGCCCGTTGAAGCCGATTACTATTGAGTTTATAGTTCAGAAAAAAAATCTAGATAGTAAGTGAACGTTAAAATAGTAATATTGATTCATCTTACCGTATGAAATTATTCATCTTTTACCAGTAATTTATATTGGTAGTTATTATAATTAAAAAGTTGAATCAAAAATTACTATTTTTTAAATTTGACATCTCCCAATTCAGTTCACCGCCTGTAGTTAGTTTCATTTCTTCGTTCAACAATAACTAGATATCGGGTCGGCGCGAAAATTACGTGTAGGTAAATAACAGCTTACTTGAAACGTGAGCTTTTATTTTGTTTAGTTTGTTTGAAACACAGCCAATGTAAGCACGTTTCACAATGCCGGGGTTTATGCAAAAGTCGCAAAAATAATACCCGAAAAAGCAATTTAACGGCCGGAGTATCTTACTTTCCCTAAATGCATGTTGAATAAGTTATATTTTAAGTTTTAAACTAACAAATAATATTAAATTTTTAACAAAATTACTGATTTTAAAATATGGTACAAATGTTTGGTCAAGGCTTGCCACGCATAAACACGCACAATAACGGGAAAAAGTACTTTACTCATTGCGTGTTAAGGTTGAATTCACACAAATTTGTTTATGTTGTATTTTCATTTGTAAGTGACGGGGGTAATTTATTGCTTTGCTCGTTTTATCGTAAGTATTAGATAATATTTTGAACATTCGTGACTTTATTACTAGGTGTCATGGTTGTAATTAGGTTGAACTTAAAACTGTTTTAAAACTTTTTTGCTCCCTTTTTTAGTAAACAAATAGCTACACATAAGTATATATTTACGTGGACAGGATTTAGCTTCGATTTTGTACGTGACCCTTTATCTAGTTATTGTTGATCGAAGTTTCATTTATTTAAGCGTCGCTTATAATGGCTTAAGTTATTTGTGCATGGTTTATATTGGTAGGAGTACACCTACTTACTATAAATTATACAATATTAACAAATTTCGTAATAGTCGCTTTATAGTTTGCATGAGAAACTTTATGTTAAGCAAGCACTAGGATTGAATTATAAAATACATCCCCTAGGATGATAAGTAAATATTGATATATACGAATTGATAATATTGCCAATGTGAAATTATATTAAAGAGGTACTTATTATTAGTTAACAGTTCGTGCCTACCTACGAGTAAATATGTTGTTTTTGTACAAAAATTAGGAAAATTGTTTATACTTGTTAAATATTTAGTACATGTGTATATATACATAGTGTATATGTAGTCAATGTTTTGGTACATTTCAGGACACGAGAAAAATGAGAAAAATACCGTCGAACTAGGATTATACCTTTACTGCAATAAGTACTTGCTATAAATATTTATGGATCATTTTGACATAACATAATGGAATATAAGTAAAGACGATAATATATATTGCTTAAACTATATATACACAGTAACAATAAAATCGTACATGGATATATAAAATAATAAACTAAGTACATACTATAAAATAATTAAAATAAAATAGCTATACCTAAAAATATTTTGTTACAACTACGCACAAGAGCTTCCTAGAAACTTTTATTAGCGCAATGTTTAAAACGTTGTCATTGAATAATGAGTGTACTCAACAAAATCAATCTACTCAGGTCTATAATTAAATTTATTGTAAGCAAAAACCACCTCAACAAACAAACACGCCCACGTAACGACTATCTTCTTTCAGTTAGTGATACTGTATATAATACATTTCCTGTTTGTGCAATTTTAAATAGGATTTCGTTATCTACATCTAACGTTATACTGTACAAGGTTCCGTATTCAAATTTATTTTAATTCACGTTGCTCGGTCTAGTGTAAGAGCGTCCGCTTTCATACTCGCCAGTTTCTCGGACAAAAAGGCAGTACCCTATATATTTTCTCTTAGGCCTTACACTGAAATATAGATGATAATTATCAGTATATATCAATAGTGAATTACACTGTTGTACTATACTTATCTTTACTGTTACATAGTGTTACATAGTGATGATGTTGTAAATGGGAATTGGGTAATTGTGTCGGTACATTTCAAAAGTAGGTAAATCTAATTTGATCGTTCATATAACATTTTCAATTTTTAAAATGATGAGAAAAAATTTGTACGATGCGCACGCACACCGTCACAAAAAACCGACATCCTGAAGTTATTACGATGCGCGCGCACACCGTCACGAAAAACCGACACCCTGAAGTTAGCTATAGTCAACTTTAAGCTTAACTTTAACTTTAAGCCTTAGATTAAGGCGAAAGATAAAATTGTTAGTGTCGTTTTTTCTACGAACGTAGAATAAGGCGAAAGATAAAATTTTTGAAAAGATTTTTTATCTTGTTACGCTAAAGAAGTATAACTTCTAACGCGTGTACATAAGTACACAAACACTTCTTTTTTTTAATATTTCCAGTTTTTATACACCCAGAACCAAGTTAAAATTTTCCCGGTCCATAAGGTTTTTTGTTTCCTTCTTATGGTCTTCATATATTACATGTTGTGCATTTGAGGATCTTAAAAAATTACGTAAAGTTATTACGAAAGGCTAAAATTGGATTTAACTCATTTGTAACGATTTTATTACGACTTGCATCAATCGGACGACAATGAAAACGATATTCGTTTTTCGTATCGTGCTTTATAGTATAAAGATCGTTTCTTTCGACACCTCTAGGTTGTTGCATAAGGCTTGTGTACTCACAAGTTGCGTAAAATCCAGCCGACCACTGTGATTGCCAATAATAATAACTAACAAGGTATAATCATAAGCAGAATAATACTAAGAAAGAATAGTGGGATACATTATTCGTGGTTGTAGTAATTACTACATTTACACCTGAATCTATAATGACCACATTATAATTAGTTACACATAGTCGTCGCGTGTTTGGTGTACAGCCTCGGATTTACGATTTTTACGAACCGATATTGGCGGCCCTCTTCATTTAGCGTTTGATATAAATTACTATAAAAAAACTCACAAATATATAATGGTTGGCATTTTCCGTGAATGAGACAACAAAAACCCTTTAATAAATTTGTACTTTTTGTTGTCTATTACCTAATAACTTGTTCATTTGTTTGACTTGATATACCCGGGAAAGAATAGAGAGTCAGTAAAAACATGTCAATTATTGACACGGCAAATATCAAATCTGGAGTTCATAAGATCACTAGTGCACTGTGGTACACAGGTTGTGTTATGTTGTGTGTGAGCCTGTGTGGCGTCTTTTACGGCGAGCCAACTACGCTTCCGTATGTTAGGCGCTTTGTAGAAAAGGTTTTTCTTTATTTTTAATCATATTATATTATGTTTTTGGCGCACCCTAAAACTGCCGCCCAGGATTGGTGCCTCGGTCCACCCTAGATCCGGGGTTGGTGTTTTATGCCCACATATTAGGTATTGTATGTATTGTATATTAGTTCCTTTAATACTTACATTTAATAATTTAACACATAAGAAAATGTTTACTGATTTATGCGCGTTTCAGTGTATAATATAAGCTCATGAATGAATACTTATTGATGGTTCAAATATGAGCAGGTTAATGCTTATACATAGATATTATATTTACTTGAAGGTACTATGTAAATAAAATTAATTTATTAAATTTCGCAAAGAACTAAAACTGTAGACTTCATTACGTATCTATTATATATATCACATGTAATATTCACCATTCTGACATCAGAGCATTCAACAACCCGCATATAAGGTAATTATTTGAATCATTTTAGCTATCCACAATATTAACTTAGTATAACGTAAAATTGCTGCAATCAAGTTTTATTTATAGAAATACTTTGTTCAGTTGTTATGTCGAATCGTAGCTCTACGGCGAAATTGCTACGTATTGCTACGTCAGCGAGTTACGTAGTTCGCGACTCGCCTGCATGCAATATATGTGTACACAGAAATATGGATTACCATTAGGAGGAAATGCGGGTGCCGTTTTGTTCATACAAACATAGTCCTCTGTTTTATCTCTGCATAGTTAAATTCAATATTTTTATACTATATAATCTATATACATCGGTGTCATGTTCCTATGTTTTTAATTTTTCCACAGATTAATTATTCTTATAACTAGAAATCTTAAAAAAAAACTGAAATTGCTCAATTACATGGGCATTTTTAGATTTGAGAATACAAATAACGTACTAAAAAATTTGAGGCGTGACGGGACGCCTGGCAGATGTGAAACATCGAAATTGTTCTGTATAAGTTATATGCCTAAAAGGACAGATTACGACAGGAATCAGCTATGGCATAATTAAAAGATAAAGCATTACAAATTTGTTCCATAAAATAATGACTGTTTATTTATTTTACTACATAAATATTCATTTTTATTAAATACAAAAATTCAACTAGGTCCAGGCGCGCTGTGTTTGGCGGCTATTATCAAAGGGCGCTAGGTCGTCGGCGCGTGCCGCGTAACACTAGTATACCGAGTGGCCACAAAAAACAATTGAATCTTATGTTTATATAGATAAGGTTGCAAATGTTTTTGTGTATTTCATTAATAGTGGAAAGTTGGTGTTTTGCGTCGCCACGTCGCGCCAAGCCAAAATCAGGTTTACCAGCCCCTATAGATATTTCACATCATTAAAAAATATATAACTAAAGTTATATGAATAAATTAATACTTTATTGCACTTTTTTAGTTTGTAGGTACACTGGCGAGCTTAATGCCATAATGTACTGTAATCAAGAATAAAAGTTATTGTAAGTAGTGCATATAATAAGAAGCAAAAGACAATGGTAAACTAAAGGTTCTTCTTAGTGTAATTTGGGGAGAAAAAACAAAGTGATAAAAAATCATGATTTCGTCTATTTTATATGTGTATAATCAGTCCGAGTTGCAGTTGTTTCTTTCGCAATCTATCTGATAGTTTAGGCAGAGTGCGATAGTAATAAAGTCTTGTGAATACCTATTCTCATTTCTCGCTGACCGCGTTTCCTTATAGTGGATGTATAGATAATTTTTGAAGATTTTCTTAAAATAAGTGAAGTTATAATAAGTGAAGAATGAATGATCTCTCTCTCTTTGTTTCTTATAATGGTTCGGCTTGCCCGGGGTAGTACCACCCTCTCACAGAACACCGACGTGAAGTAACAGTGCTTGCATTGTTGCGTTTCGTTCGGTCAGTGAGAGCGCCGGAGGCCCACCACCCGTGCCCTTCCCCCCCACCAACCCCTACCCCTCCCCCATACACAGGCTAGCAACGCACTTGCGACTCCTTTGGTGTTGCTAGTGTCTATGGACGGTGGTGATCACTTAACATCAGGTGACTCAATTGTTCGTTTGCCTGCTTTTGACATAAAAAAAACTAAATAACAATTATTTTAAGTCAATTGTTGTCAATTGTGAGATCACTTAAGATGTCAGTTTTAACTCTAAAATACCAAAGCTATATATTTATTTACACTCAATTTTATTATTTAAGTGTATAAATCAAGTATATAATTATGAATTTTGTACAAGTTTTAAAACTTTAAAATCTATTCTAGTCGATTTTTTTCCTCTAGGAGTGTTTTAGTGGTAATTCTAATTTTCTAAAAAAAAAATTATTTGAAATGTTAATAACTATGTTAATAAATAGAACTTAATTCATTGTGAAACTTAATTAAAGATTTAAAAGTAATATCACAACGTTTTATCGTTATTTACACTATTATTACAAACCATGTATCTGATCTATAACAATCATTCACTAATATGAAGCTACGATATCTCTTAGTGAGTCTCCCTGAAGAATGTATCAAACATTATATTGTATTGAATGTGATAACTATTTTGCTATTGCATTATCTATTAGTATAGTAAGTTGTGTTCGATGAATAGCTACGCCAATAGAATGTTAATTTGATTTTCTTTGAATAAACCTCAGCAGAATGCAAAGAATATTTTAATTTGAACTTTACTGTATCGCCATTACAATAAAGAAAACCATCTCGAAGAAATTTAAATAGCTATGGAATATTTTCGCAATGGGACCACCTATTGGAATAATATATAACTTATCTATGAAAACTATACATTGCTGTGGTGATTAAGTTAAGTCCTCTGATAAAAAAAGCATTTACCAAGTATTTATCACTTTAATTACGGGGTAATTATTATGTATATCATTACAAATTAATTACGTTTTAAGTTAAGTGAAACACTGTTATAGAACGATTAATAATTTCGAATACAGAACACCTTCAATATAATGTTACTTCGTAATTATAGTACAACCGGTATAATAACAGATCCACGGGTTAATAATACCATAAACGGTTATGGAAAATAGTAATTCCTTGAACGACCACGCCTTCGATACTTTAATTATCATATTTATAACTGACGGCTTCCAATAACAGTATTTAATATAAGCAATAATATAATGAAATAATATTGAAATTAAAGAAGCGTTTATTGAAGGACGCAAGTATAAGGAATATCCTATAATTTAGATTTATTTTTACATTTAACGGTTGAATTTATGTATAAATGATTTTGCAACGTGGGAGGGCGTTGGGAAGGTGGCGGGTATCGAGCGTGGGCGCGCCGCCCTCGCGACTCAGAAGCCCTACAGTTTAGTTCGCCGACAGCTACGGCGCGCACGCTCGGGTCGTGTTCCAGCCGGCACATCGCCACAAACGTTCACTGAACAGTGCACATGACTATTTACACAACATATGTACATATAATATTTTTAATAGCACGTTGTTGACCGTGCACGTGCATAACACTTTTTTAAATTTGAAAAGTTGTTCAAAAACAGTGTATATTTATTAATTTTCTTAATTAGAACGCCAGGAAAGAATTAAATTATTATCGTAATAATAAAGGAAATATATGTGACAGTAAATTAGTGTTTTACGAAACAAGCTGGGCGGCGGCATCAAAGATACGTCATGCTACCGGGTAATGTATAATTTCATACATTATTATTCATTACTACGTTTATTTTATATTTAAAATGGACATCTTTTACTCAATTGCGTTTAGAGCTCATTTAGTATATAATAAAAATGTAAAAAACGTTTAGAATAGTTATTTTATTAAAAATGATAAATGAATTTAAATAGTAAAAATTGACAATGAGATAAAAAAATATTAACTAAAAATAGGAATAATTCATTTATTACAAGCACAAAAATAAGAAACAGATGTATACAGAATAATGATATTGCGATATAATTGTGATTATTACGAATTTATAGAATTTTCTATATATAAAATATTATATTTTAAGCCGAGTACTTACCACTATATGTGCTATATTTCAATGATATATCTGTTTCTTTACCGTGTTCTTTATTTGATTTATATTATTCTATAGTAAAGAATAATAGATATTGCAAAGCACCGGGCGGCCACGTAATGTATTATTCAAATTTGAACTTTGCGGAATAATGAGATCTGTTTGA
Source organism: Antheraea pernyi (assembly GCA_015888305.1). NCBI lineage: Eukaryota > Metazoa > Arthropoda > Insecta > Lepidoptera > Saturniidae > Antheraea > Antheraea pernyi. The sequence continues at coordinate 30,210 of MU160771.1, read as the reverse complement.
TTTCATCAGCATTTAAATAGCCTTTTATATTCTATTATGTTCATTGTATTTGTGTATTTAAATATAGCCTAGAAATTAATATCATAAACAGGGTTATACGATACTTATTCCTTGTTTAAAAATTATACTATTTTCTTTTAATTTTATTTTTAATTTCGCAGACGAAAATGGTGGAGAGAAAATAATTATATTATGTTTCACATAAAAAGTGTTACGGTCTCCTTTTCTAATTAACGTCGAATGTGTACGCTCTCGGGATAATGGGCAAATATCGTAAATGATTTATATAGTGTCCCTTGCCTGGTTACTTCAATAAATTGGACGCTTTTAGGTCCACGGTTTATTACATGAATAAATAAAGTAGGCTTTATTGTATAAAATATTATTTTAGAAATAGGTTTCATTCGGCAATATTACTTCAAGGTTTTTAATACAAACAAATTGTAAGCTTATCAGAAATATCTTTTAATGGATCAATAATAAAGGTTAATAACTAAGGAGGTTTCATTAATCACAATAAACCTTATCGACTGTTAAAATTGAGATTTGAGATACTTTGTCAGATTTTATGTCTACCATCCATTCATATGGCCCTCTGCTTGGTAAAGATTCCATTTCCTCTATTTTTGTCGATTCAATACAATCTTCAATCATCCTCCCAAAACCAGAATAAATCATCTCGGCATGTATTTGAAGTCGACTGCAAATTACGCGTTCAAATGATAATGGCAGTTATATATATATATATATATAATATCTGTATATTTACATATCTGCAATTTTCATCAGAAGATAACTATGTTTTTACTTATAGGAATACTCGACTTCTAGACCCATGTACCTCAGTTAGTTATAAAGGCTGAACACCTATACTCGTACCTATAAAGCTTTCATGGTAGGTATTTTTTCATTAGGATATTTTCTTTATACATACAGGGATTTTTTATACATAAATATTCATGTTTATAAATACTGTGGAAATTATACACAGGTAGATGCCTCATAATACAAAGCATTATATTAGAGTACTTATCTACATATTATTAATTAGATGTTATGATAATTGAGTTAAATGAAAGCTAGTGGCTCTTGTCTAATTAGTCGCAAGAAGGAAACGAACTCAGAAAATTTGTCCCATTGCCACGCTGTATGACAATGTTAACACGTTCATCGAATATTGTCTTACGCTTTGGTCGCTAGATACGTCGACCAGCCGACCCAAGAGTTTCTCAAAAACTTGCTTATATTTGAGCCCCTACCAAACAAACACAGTGCTATAGCAGTCAAAGTATCGGTATTAACGTATCGACGCAACCGGAATCTCTTTACAAAAGCCGACCTAACTTCCAGATCATATCATATCGTATAAATAACACTCAAGTTAAAGATCTGTCGCAAAGCACCTGTAAGTGTTTTCCGGTAGCTAAATTAAGAGCTAGTTCTTTCTAAGTTTCGTGTGTTCGGCCACATTACTATTTAGCAATATATATTTGGTATATACTATTTGGTCGTCCCATATTTCAGACTTTGCAAAAGCAGTAATAGTTTTTTAGGTAATAGTGTTAGTGTATTTTTATAATAAAGTCTCAAAACATGTTACCGATTTGCCGGATTATAAGTTTAAGCGCCACGTCAAGCGGGTTTTGGTGTCAAAAGGCCGTAAAATGGATCAATATGTGAACGATGGTGATGTATGGAATTGACTCTGACTCCTCTTTGTGCATACACTAAAAACGATTATATGATGTCCTGGAAATATGTACATATGTCGAAAAGATGTACCCGATCGAGTTTCTTGCCGGTTCTTCTCGATGACTGAGTTTTTTTCCGAACTGGTGATAATTTTGACTTTCATAAGTGCCTTATTAGGGCCTAAACTGAATAAAGTATTTTTGATTAATTGATTGACATCAGGTAAGTTTGTTATCAAATGCTAAAACCCTATAGACAATAAAACAAAATCTAATACACCGTATCAATACGTTGAAAAAAGTCCGAATAAAACATCATTAAAGCTGGCATGGCGCTGGATAACTTTCGCTTTTTATAGTATATCAGACCGATTAGATCTATATAGTTCACTATTTAGTATATTTACCTACATTATATAAGACTGTCTATATCACAATACCTATTATACTATCCTGTATATAAGGTAATAACTGTTGATATATAATACTTATTAGAAACCAAAGTGTTCATAAAGATAAAGCAATTATAACATTAATTTTATTTATTGTTCAAATGAGTGCACTGAAAATTCGAACTCTAGAAAATATTTAAGAACCAGAATTATGAAATATAATATATGCTCATTTTATACATTGCAAGTTTTTATTATAAGCATAGAACAAAAATTACGTAAATAATTTACTTTATTGAGTGTTTTTAATAGTTGAGGTACAAGCATTCGGAATCGAGATCAGTAGAATTCAAAGGTTCCCAGACTTTTATCTCATAGACCACTTTTAAAATTTCGCTGGTTCCGGCGGACTCGCTGCAGCACTTCTACCATATTCTCAAAAGTCGTAAAAAAAAGTGAACATATGCGGCTGAGTTCCGACCACAGATTAATAGTTTTCGAAAAAAAGTGAGAATTAATTAGTTAATTAACTAATTAATTGCGCTGTGAGTGGATGTCAAAGTTTTTACAAGTAACAGTCGCTGAGCTTCTAAAAATATTATTTGCCTACATTGATAGGTGAAGTCAAGCCAACAGTTTAGTTCTTCACTATTGAAAGCAGATACATTTTAGTGGAACTCCGCTTACTAATTGTTAACCCCCGTTTTTTTGTCAAACCAACGTAGACCCCGTCGAGTCTCCCGTGTACTCCTCGGGGACCACTTTGGGAACTAAGGATACCTATAGATGTCAACATAGGAGTTTTTGTACATTACTACAATTACGGCAAATTAAATTGGATTCTGGGAAACTATCACCTAAGGTAAAATTACATATACACTGGTATGTGGTGTAGTACGGTTTAGTCGGTGGTAAAGCCACGCTGAAGCTATTACAGGTTTCAGCATGAATAAGTCGGTTCGCCCGGGGTACTACCACCCGACCCACAGAAACACCCACGTGAAGTAATAGTGCTTCCATTGTTGTGTTTCGTTCGGTCAGTGAGAGCGCTGGAGGCACCCGTCCATTCCCATCCCCTTCCCCTGTCTCCCTCTTCCTCCCTCCAAACAAAGGCTGGCAACGCAGTTGCGACTCCCCAGGTGTCTATGACGACGGTGATCACTTAACATCAGGTGACCCGCTGTTCGTTTGCGGCATATAATTTTTTTTTTTAATCTCAAGCTTTCCAGCACTGTCCTCGATAACTATACATAGCTATACTCTGTAGGGGTAACTTAAATTCAAGTGGACTGCGTGTCTGTTTGCTATTACTTACCATAAAACGTGACATTTCAAAATCTTAAATCTGATGGACTTTTTTTTAAGAATTAATTTATATTTTTATGCACACTTTTAAAGAAATTACGCAGAAAATTAAAGTTTCAAGATTATAATAGAAAATAAATTTAATATGTTGGTTCTTTTAGCATGTTTACGACAATAAACTCAAAAAAAGTATAACTGATTCAGGTAAAGCAAGACGAATCTCCCAAATCAATTCAAGTTATTAATAATACAATTATATTAAAAGAACTCTACATCTATTTATCTTCTGTTTAATAATGGAAATTATTCTGTTAGTATTGTTATTTTTGTCAAACAGTACTCTGTTGTAAAGGTTGTAAGATCATATACTTTTCTGTCGCAAAACATAAGTTTTTTACTGGTTTATCTCGATTAAAAGCATGTTGATCATATATATAAAGCCATATAAGGCATTCAAACCCATTACTTAGTAGTAAGTGGCAGAAACTTGTCCCTGAACTCGGATACGAGTGCTTTCGCGTTTGTGATTATTTATTAGGTATACGGTCTACTGCACGCCTTTTCACTACTTCCGTATCATAAAAAATATATATTCCCCAAGGGCTCGGTTAATTTTAACCTAGATTAATGTGAATGGGAAATTAATGTGAAGGAAAATGTTTTATGTAATAAACTTGAGGAATATTAATTTATAATTTTAATATTATTTTTAATACCTAATGGTATTAATTTACAACATATATGTATTATATAGATATGTGAAAATAAAACTGTTCAGTACCTTCTTCTTGTCTATTTGTTAATCGATTATGTTTATTTTGTTTCAGTTATTAACATTCAGTTTTTTTTCCCTTACAATCGATTCGAATCCTTTATTTATGTAAGTCTCTATTGGTCTATTCAGATTTTTTTGCCAAAGTGTGTAAAGATTCGTAGATATAAGGATCGTGAGGTATGACCAATAGAGACTTACATAAATAAAGGATTCGAATCGATTGTAAGGGAAAAAAAACTGAATGTTAATAACTGAAACAAAATAAACATAATCGATTAACAAATAGACAAGAAGAAGGTACTGAACAGTTTTATTTTCACATATAATGAGGAATATTATCGGCGTACTTGTGTTGTCATGATAATGAAGGATATATAACGAAAATCCACATTCATCAACACGCTGTATAAATTTTGAAGCGGGTAGTGTTTGTCTTTTTGATATTACTCTAACTGATAATATTTTATGGAACAATATTTAGTAAATATCAATTTGATGCTGTCTTTTATTGATATCATAAATTTCATAAACATGGAATGAAGCAAATACTTTTAATACTTGCAGAATAAATCATTTCCTCAAGGAATACACATCTTCACAGTTATAAGAAACGTTGCGCAGTTTCTGTGCGATACGAACCGAGATAATCAGATAGTTTGCGGAATGGGGTATAAATATGAAGGGCCCAGTTTTAGGGGACACGATGTAGGTACAGACGTCGCTCTAGGTACCCACTTTTTTATAATAACACTAGCTTTTGCTCGCGGTTTTGTTCGCGCTGATGTAGATTTAACTCGTCCCTCAGGAACGGTACGTTTTGTTCTGGGTGAAAGGTAGAGTATGCTTTTTGTATCCATGAATACATGTATGCAAAATTTAGTTACGGCTTCGCGTCTTAATTACTTAACTGTTCATCATGACATTTCGGAGAAACGTTGTCAGGAGTATAGAAAAGAACGTAGGGAAGTATACATAAACGCGATCAAATCCGCGTGGCAAAAACTGTTAGCAAACATTGTTATAATTGTCTGTAAAACCTTTTTGATATTTTAATTTTAAGCTTTACAAAATAATGGAAAATTCGATGTTTAATTTCGTAAAAGATAAAAAGCAGGGATTTTAGAAATTGGTCTTGGCTTATAGAACGGCAATTTAAATGTGCAGAAAATAGATTACGCAGCGTTAGCAGATTCTTACCAGATTAAGTAAGGCAAGGAGAAGGTTGCGGGCTGTGGAGGTGAGTGTTGAAGTACATCAGTAAGAGGCTTTTGTAGGTAAAAGGAACATATTTTAGAATTTGCGTAACAAACGAACTTATAATATTATTACTTATAATTATTATGGTTAGGAAGTTATGTTTCAATAGCTACCGTATTATTACAAAAAAGTTAAATACGTGTTGAATACTTGCTTTAAAAAGTTTGAGTGTCTTACCCTTGTTTACAGATGGACGTTATTTAAATTTAAATATTTTCTAGCAATTGTCTAAGTTGATAGTCCTTATTTTATTGTTGTGATTTATTATATTTATATTTACCGGTGAAAGACATTTCCTAATAAATTATGAATTTCCTGGGTATAACTAATTTGTAAGATATAAATAAATCACATAATTTTAGAGATTCATAAGTAAATTATAACTACTATGTGACACTATTGACATTTGACAATGTATTTAATCTGTCATTGTACAGTTGTTCCACCTTACGCACTTTGACGTAATATATAAATCTTATAAATTGCTTATTTTAATAATAACATAATTTTCTTTTAACTAAAATCTCACAATAACCGGTTTAACTTATAATAAGTAAATTTTCTTAATATAGATCTGAACAAAAATATTATTCATAAATAGAAAATAGTTTGCAAAATATCTATATGTAATGGAACGTTTCTGAATGATGAGACGGAATTGACTGAATTCTATTCAAAGTTGCTTGCATAAAAAACTTAAACCAAATGTTTAACTACATACCGTTTTGTATTAAGACCGTTACTTTTTATAACTCGATTCGTAGACTTCGGCTATCATTGTGAAATGCTATTTTGTTATGGTATTGATTGGTTGTTATTACTGGTTTCAGCATGAATGGGTCGGCTCGTCCGGGGTAGTACCACCCTCTCATAGAAAACCGACGTGAAGTAACAGTGCTTGCATTGTTGCGTTTCGTTCGGTCAGTGAGAGCGCCGGAGGCCCACCTCCCGTCCCCCCTCCTCTCTCCTCTCCCTCTCTCTCCCCTAACCCTTCCCCCCAAAGGGTGGCAACACACTTGCAACTCCTCTGGTGTTGTTAGTGTCCATGGACGGTGGTGATCACTTAATATCAGGTGACCCACCAGATCGTTTGCCACCAATGATATAAAAAAAATAAAATCGTAGCTATTTCGTTTAACGGTATAAAATGATAAATTGCATTAATTCACTACAGTGCGTTTTGAGGTCGTTATAATTATAGCAATATTTATAGCGCGCAAAATGTAAATAGCGTTTCGCGCTTAGTGTGCTAAGTAAAAATAGCAATAAATCTCGTCTGTACTCTTAAGCAACTTATAATCAACTCTTAACTATAGCAACGGAGTTTTTGGCGGGATTTTGGGGAGCCATGTAGTGGATTTTATTTTCAATTCATAATCTTGTGTTACTTGACTCTGTCCTAACCTCTCTATATTGTGTAAAATTGGTGGTGTTTTATGTAATATAGTTTGTTTATTGTGCATAAGTGAAGTGAATGGAAAATAATACCACGGACCATGAATTCTGAGATGCCACAAAAACTCCATGGAAAGTTCTAACAAGATGGCCACCAACTTGTTAGTTCATTGAAATTATATCAAGAAACTTGTAATATCGATACTCACTTGATAATGGCAGTAATAGTCTACAAGAAGACTGGTTGCCGAAAATGGAATGGAAGAAGAACTTGTAATACTATTAACGACTCGACAATGGCAGTAATAATCTAAAAGACTGGTTGCCAAAAATAAATTAAAAAAAAACTATAGCAACGTATAATCAACATCAAAAGAATTCTAGTGCTGGAACCACTCCTCAAAGATTGATGAAGGCGTTACTATGTGGAAACCCACCATTGAATATTAGGGTGGACGTTACTATGCGCTTCCGTCTGGAATTGATTGGCAGGTCTTACGTTTTACTGCAACAGAACACGTTTGTAGAACAACAAAAGTAATTAAAACCTGTCATAGGTCGACGGTTGAACTCGACGTTGATCCCGTCGTTGAAGACTTTGTTTACGGTTTTAATTACTCTATGTTCTTTTGTAACGTTTTCGTCTGCTTTTAGACGTAACAATTGCAAATCAACTTCATGTGGAAGTGCAAATAACGTCCACCCTTCAATAGTCAAAGGCCGCTTCATATAATGATTTATTTTTTCGAACTGACTACGCTATTGAAATACGATAGCAGCTAGCTGTCTATAGCAAGGCCTATATCAAGCAATAGCTCAAGGTTGCACGGCACACCTCGGTTTGTGCTGTTGCCTAATTCATGCAATTCGCGACCTAAGCTAAGCTACATATTCATACGTATATAGGTTGATATACGAGTATATATGTGTATCAAGCATATATACGTCAATAACTCTTATATGTATTTCGTGTCGTATATATATTTTTTGTCTGAACTAATTCAATTCGATAAGGGAAAAAATAAAAACTTTCCACTTTCATGTGTAAGTATGTGGAGGTGATATGTGTAATGTTCTTGCAGTGATGAAAGATTTTGTCACAGTATTCGCGTGAGCAGCTTACTCAAGGGATCCACGCCAAGGGAACGGACCTACGCTTGAGCCACTGCCGAGGGGAGCCTAGTCTGGTTTCATTTATAGACAGAAGTGGAACGCTTCGTATTCTAGTGTGTGTGTGTGTAATCGTGCCCTTTGAACAGGAACACAAATCATGAACCCTACTACTTTGCGCCTAATATAGGCGTGGGGATAGTGCTTCCGCGGTCGGATTTTACACAAACTTTGTTACTATGTACTAGTAGGTAAGCGTTACTAACTAATACGTACGAGTATATCAATCATACATGATTGTTCATTTAATATTAGTTACAAATGTTCGCTTGTTAATAACCTAACTAATATTATAAATGGGAATATGAGTTTGTATATTTATTTATTTGCTTATTATGCTCTCATGTCGTAATTACTCAGCCAATCGACATGAAATCTTGCATACAGACAACCGGGGTTATAGTTTATACAAAGGTTATAGGATATTTTTCATTCCGAAAAGTGTATTAATCCAATAAGTACTATTATTGAGGAATAGGTCAAATCTACATTAAAACAAGTGAAGCCGCGGGCAAAAGCGAGTAAGTTATAGATGAAGACACCGAATATAGTTACTTGAACCTACAATAGAAATATGGTATCCTGATATAATAATATTCAGAATCTTCGTTTGAAAATCGTGGCTTTCGTCCAAAACTTATAGAATGAAAGCTTAATGTGGTGTGAATATTTCGTAATGTCGTGTTGAATGAACTCTGATAAAACCGCACGGAGTCAGTGGTCAGGTCCAATCACGCCCATTCATAGTTTATGAAACAATAAATTACAAAAATAAATTTCAACTTTTTCATTAAATTCATGGTGATTTCAGTCCACTGAATACCAACTATCTCATGATTTGAATGAAACATAATGATCATAGACTTTTTATGATTTGCACATTTCTTAGTAACAATTAATTTTACAAAGAGTTTAATACGTATTGAATACTTTCTTTTAAAAAGTTTGGATACTTTCGTATTAAATGCACCGCGCTCGCTGAACGTTCGACATCTTGCTCTTTTATTTTGGTTCCGAGAGGTTAAGTTAGCCGGCTAAAAAAAAAGGTTAGGCGGGCTTATTTTTTTTTGTTGTTTTCGAACTGACTACGCTATTGACCAAGCAAGGTCTTAACAGCTTCACCGGACTACAAAGGGTTAGGCGGGCGAAAAAGGATAACGCGGTGCATTATTTAATCCGAAAGTTCCCAAACTCTTTTTTAAAGCCAATATTCAATACGCATTTAACTTATTTGTAATAACACCGTTGGTGTTTATCCAAAGAATTATATTTTAATGTAGTTCGTTTTCGTTTATGAAATTGACACGTGATTATATTCATCCATTGTATCTCGTTTGTTTCTGTTATTATCTAAATCGATATCACTTTGGTTTTTAATACTTATATAAATATAGCAGATTTATCGTTTAGAAAATAAATAAATAATTTTCTAATAAGTTATTTTTGAAACTCATGATATAAATAATATAATAATCACCACTACGTCTGAGTAATATTCTTACGTCCATGAGAAATAGAATTTCTTTTGCGACAAGAGAATTTATTCATACAAATACAAAGACAAAAGTAGCACAAACTGACTATCAGTTGATGTTCGCAGTTGCAGTTGTGGCCTTCTTGTATATTTTCCGGTTGTCAATTCTAATATTGACGTTTTGATTTCACGTCCAAGATAAAACTGTCTCAATTGCACCGTTATCCGAAAAAAACAACGGCTTCAAAATTTCCAAAATGATTAATTTATAACAAAGCGGAACTTTAAAAGGGGAAGTTTTATATATCCTATCGACTGAACCGATTTTCACCAGCAGATAAAGTAACTCATGAGGAAGATTTAGGTATATAATTTGTCAAAGTTTGTTTTATTGTCAGGGCGCTGCGGGGTAATCGCGAACAGACAGACAGACAGACGCGGCAGGAGACTTTCTTTTATACTACGTAATGATTTGTTTTCGATACTGGGCGGATAAGGGTTAAATGTGTGTGTTTTTGTGAGCTGACGTTTCACGGCACTACCATATATCTTTCTACGAGTTATTACGCGATGTTTGTAGATAATTTTAGATTTTTCTAAATATTTTCTTAGAACTCGACATAGGTGGTGCATTTTTCTTCTACAGCTTTTAACAATATCAAGTGGACTTACCTGTTTATTTATTACGTCATACAATAAAAAAACCTAACTTTTATACTGTGCTGCGGAAATAATAAGCCCGTTACAGAACAAGAAGTATCGTAATATTATTTACTCAGTGACCGCTGACTGTACGATGTAATTCTTTACAGTAGGTAATATGTGCAAAGTTTGTATGTCTTGGTATCACTGGTAACATATTGAACTATACTACAGGAAACTTATTTAACTATATTTTACTGCTTTTACACTGAATAATATCTTGTAATATGAATATTTATATTTTAAAATACAGTTTTCTTAATACGACGTGGAGGCTCTTAGTCGCTACGTGTTCCTGTAAAGTGCTACATGATTGGGGAGGCAAATGACATGGATGTGGTCTGGCAGGCTGCCACGTCTCGCGTGCTGATTCTGCTTTCACTACCACTTTGCGTTTTCTAACAGTCACATAGTACTTCAAGA